>JASDQU010245257.1:50360-91513 GCA_032191745.1 Picea mariana | reverse complement strand
ATGTTTTGGAGGTTCAGACACTTTTCTATAGGGATATGTTGATTCAGATATGGCAGGTGATAAAGACAACAGGAGGAGCACCACAGGGTATGTTTTTACTATAGGTGGAACAACAGTAAGTTGGATTTCAAAACTGTAAAAGGTTGTTTCACTTTCAACAGCAGAGGCAGAGTATGTTGCTGCTACAGAGGCTAGTAAAGAAATGATTTGGTTACAAAGGTTTATGGAGGAATTGGGAAAGAAGCAGGAGAACAACAACTTGTATTGTGACAGTCAGAGTGCCATTCACCTTGCAAAGAACTCAGCCTTCCATTCGAAGACTAAACATATACAGTTGAGGTACCACTTCATATGATCTGCCTTGGAAGATGGACAATTGAAGCTGGAAAAGATACACACTAGCCAAAATCCTGCAGACATGTTAACAAAGGGAGTAACCAGGGAGAAACTGAGTTCTTGCTCAGTTTCTGTTGGTCTTCAAGAATGAAGATGAAGATGAGAAATTTGCCAGGTCCAAGAAGGTCCAGATTCCAACATATACAACAGCGGTGGAGTTGTTGAGATCAGTCTCCAAGTGGGAGATTGTTGGTTGTGGAGCTTGGTTATCTTCCTGATTCAGAGGTCCTTGATTTCAGCCGTGTTTATACCCCATGAAGTATTTACTCCCCAGAAGTATGTACACTCTTCCACGCGGGGGAGTGCAGAGGGGGGGTACCCCCTTTGCGGGGTCCGGGGGGCCTATCCCCCTGGCTGGGGGGTCTGGGGGCAAGTGGGCCCCCAGCGGGGGTTCGGGGGCGAAGCCCCCAAAGCAAAAATTGCCTTGTAAAAGTATATTGTAATTTCATTGTAAATTTGGACCGTTCATTATAAGGTCGCAGATCTAACGGTAGAGATTATGTTAGGGTTTTTTGCCCTAGAAGGCAACCCTCTTTTATGAGGCAAATGTATTTCGGCTATGGAAGAGGGTGAATATTGTATTCTGAGAGAGGAGACTGTGAGAGAAAGAAGAGGAAGTTACAACGGGTTTTGTTGTAGGTTGTATCCCTTCATTTGCTGGATAATAATAAAGGAAGGACCTGGCAATTTCTCTGGTGGACGTAGCCCACACTGGGTGAACCACGTAAATCTGTGTCTCTCTTGTATTGTGTGTCTTCTGTGTTTTGTTTCTGCATTTGTTTTATTTTATTGCTCCGCAGTCCTGTTTTTCTAACACCCTAGGCCAAACCACAATTGTAAATGTACATATGCTTTATAGGCTGGTGAGCCAGGATGTTTGGGCCAAAGTGCTTTTGTATATATATTTTGAGGCCAGAGTGCTTGTGTGATTTAGGCCATGAAGGATATGCTTTTAAAGTCCAGAGATCCTAACAATTTTAATATGTAATAACACTCAATGATATAAATAAAATATATCATTGTTGTAGACCAAGTCAGAAAAAAAGAGTATGGGGGGCTAGGACTCCACGAGAGGGAAATGAGGTTAAGGGTATAGGAAGAGGGGCTAAGTCAAGGGGGCGTAGGCCAAGGGAATATTAAAATATTATTCCTAAAGTAAAAAGTCATGTGATATTATTTTATCCTAAGTTCCTAAAGGTTGGGAACAAATCACCAAGTGGGGTCAAAGGTAGTTCATAAGGTGACAAGTGTTAAGTTAAGAACATGCAAATATATTGTTGGGAATTAGTGTAATTCCATCATTCACTCCATCATTCCATCATATGTACCTTTGTTGAGATAGTTGTGAAATTGATTGTTACCTAGTAAATCCTTGGGGGTTTGGGTTGAAGAAGTAGGTTGTCGGGCTTGTGAAGAATTCTCCTTGGGTGAGATTTGTTGGGGATAGTTTTCCTATTTGTTGGGTTGGTGAGTGTTGAACTATTTGAGAAACCTTGTGTTCTAGGTGCCATAGAGATATAAGACTTTTTGGCTAGATTGTTGTTGATTCCCTGGAAGGTAAGTGGGACAAACGAAGGAATGTTGAGCAGAGAAGGGGTACACTTCCTGGGGTGGGACAAGCTGTGGGGATGAGAGGCAATGAGCTGGGAATTGTTGTTGGAGTTGGCACTTGAGACTATGATTTATTTTGTTGTTGGTAAGACCTTATTTTGGCTTAGGTAACCTTTTCCTTGGTGGATTCATAGCCCCAACTTGGGGGTGAGCTGTTGTTGAGAGTTTATGAACAATAGAGTCTACGGTTGGGAGGAATGTATAAGGTTTGCATCCAGTCAATGATTTAATTAAAAGATAAGTATGTTTATGTGTTTCTAATGTTTACTATGTGTTTAATTATATTATGTTGTAATTGTATATATTTATGCATGGATTATCTGTTGTAGAATTGCATAATTGTGTTCATATGCAGGGTATTTAGTTATTAATGGTATAAGAGGAAAAAAAATTGTGGCATGGTTCATCTTGGGGCTAGGGATGCTACAAAGTGGTATCAGAGCCACAGGTTCAACGATGAGATCTTGAATGGGACATTTGTCAGCATGCGAAAGCTGAAATTGCATAAATTAAGATCAAAGAATGTTTGCAACTTCCTTAACAAAATGTTTTAAGAAAAGATTGGGAATTTTCCAACAATTTTGGGAGAATTGTATTCAGAGATTAAAATCCTCAATTTTAACCTCTGTTGGGGCATTTTTAATCCTGGAATTAGGTGGATTTTAGAAGTTTCATAGCAACCTTGGTGAAATTGGGAAAAAGTTCCAATTTTTGCAATGAAATTCATAAAAAATTTGATGTGGGGGTGTCAAATTTCAGGCGCAATAGTCGAATTGACATGCACAGGGCCAAAATTTTCCATTGGAAGCTTAAATTCAGAGCTTCCATGGTGGTATGTGTGAAAAATTTAAAAATTATGCAATTATGGAAAACTTTAAAATTTGGGAATGTTTGGGTATTTTTCCATACATGACATCAACAGTGACATGGAGGCCACATGGTAGTGATGTGGAAGTGGTGACATGAAATTCCATGGTGGTAGTCAGTGGCATGGTGGTAGGTGTAATGGTGAGGTGGCAGGACATGGTGGCAGGGTTACTAATGGGGTGACCGAAACCATAAGTGGTTTCACGAAAGTGGTTTTGCATCATGACCCAATGGTTTTCAAGGAAGCTCTTAGCAATGTGAAACATATATGAGGCTACCACATATCATTGTGAAAAATCATTATTGTATTTTGAGGCGTCATTAACCTCCTGACAAGTTCACCATGTGAAATGAACCATAGTCGATGATCTTCTTATAATATTCATCGTTAGATCTGGGAGCCGACAGGTTCATGGTGGCGAGGTGGAAATCCATAGTGGCAGGGTCGATAGTGCATGATGGTGGGCCCAGGGCTGATGTGGGTGCTGCATTAGGCGAGGTGGTATTAATTGATACCATAAGCGGTATCAGATAGTAGAAAGGTGGTTTTACTGAGGGATTTTGGAAATGTGAAGCCAATGGGAAGATGCCACGTAGTATGGAAAGAAATCACCATCGCATCACAAAGGGTTTTTAACCGTCACATAAGTTGACAATGGGAAATCATCAAGATCCATTGATTTTTACTCAGTCTAAATCGTTGGATCTAGGATGAGGACAAGTTGTTCGCACGCCAAGGAAAAAGGTGTGGGATAGGACCCACCCATTCCCACAGCCTATGTGGAGGCTCCAAGTGGATGATTGGCGGGGAAGACAAGATCTATCGGTGGCATGGCCATTATTGTGTTTCCATGTGGCAACCGATACAGGTGGGTCCATAGTAAGTTTAATTAAAATTAATTTGCTATGTATAAAGTGAAATAAAGGTAAATGTTACGAAAGAGAGAAGTTAGAAGGTAGTGGATGCTTACAAGGCAAGGCCAAGGTATCCATATGGATGACATGGCATCAACTTGAGGTGCCAGGTGGACCCATAACTCCACATCAACATCCATGTCAATAGAAATCAGTGAAAGTTTTTAGAATTTACAGTGTTTTGTAGGTCATAAACTTGTAGGCCATTTTTGAAGGCATAAACAATGTTTTTAGGAGTTCTAATTTTTGATATTATAAGTGTCGTAGGCACCACATAAGGTCTTTGCAACTTAAATAAAAGAGCTCGAGGAGAGCTTTCCAATGAGCTAAAATGTTTGCAAAACAAAGCTTCTATGAGAAAGTTACAATGGAAACAATGCAAGGTAAAATTTCAGTACTAGTTGACTTCCAAAGGGCATAACTCCTTGCTCAGAAGATAGTTTGGGACACAGGAGAAGTATATGAAAATATCATGAACCATAGAAGACATATATGGATTTATATTGGGAATATGGGTACCTGAAAGTGTACAAGATGAGAGGGAATATTCATGTAGCATTAAATGTTAAAAGGGGGAAAACGATTAAACTTTAGCAGGGTGTAACTAGCAGCCTAGATGTTGGACGATGATGAAACTTGGTCAGATTGCTCAAAATATACACATGAGGAAACTCAATTGGGCTTCTGGCAAAACTCCAAAATAATGGGTGTTTGGAGTTAAGTTCACCAGATGAAGGGTGCACTTAATGTAAATGTGTTGAACCTGCACAAAATAGATCTAGCTAAACAATAATACACACATTTGGAGAGAGAATTTGATAAAGAAGAAGAAGGAGAGAAAGAATGAAATAATTCTCATTAACCGTTGTGAATAATTAATAATTTACACATGATATACTCTATATAACTCAATGAGTGCGCACTAGAGGAGAACCAATGCGCCATAGTGGTGGTCTAGAGTGATCTGGACACACACCAACAGTTATGGGAGTGAATTGCCACCTAGTCTAGTCTCTCAGGTAGTTACGGGAGTGAATTGCCACCTAGTTGAGTTAACTAGTCAACTAGTCTTCAGTTAACTCACTGAACAAAGAGTAGTGAGGAGTTAACTCAGGGAATCAAGGGTAATGCACCAGTCTGGTGATGATACCAAGTCAAGTTCGAATTAGCATGTGATGATCCCAATGTTGCATGGTGATAAAACCAATGCAACATCTAAACTCAACTCAACTAGTCAAACATAAGTGTCAACTAAAAGAGAATATTCTCCAGGTGGAATATTCTCCCCTAAAATATAGGAGACTGGATAATGACTAATTATGACTAATAAACAAGGAAAAACCTTAGGAAAAAGAAATCCTAGGTGTGTGTGAAGTAACTCCAACACCCCCCCTGAACATCACTATGGTGAAAATAAAGAATGGGTCCCGGCAATGAGGCCATGTTAGGTACCCAAATACAAAAGATACACTGAAAATAAAGTGAGGAAAGAGGGAAAACGTCATGGGAAACCCCCCCCTCAAGGTACAATGTATGTAAAAATAAGAACTATAGTTTCTAGGAAACTGTGTCCTTCACTCCAAGATGACTTCGCAGAGAATGGAACTTCTGCTCAGTGAAGGTCTTGGTGAAGATGTCTACCATCTGTTCTGCTGAAGGACAAAACTGTAAGTTGATGATCCCCTCGTGTACTAAGTCCTGGATGTAGTGTATGTGGATCTTGATGTGCTTCGTCTGCTGCCTCTGAACTGGATCTCTGCAGAACTTCAGAGTGCTCTGGTTGTCACACCAAATGATGATCAACCGATGAAACTGAATGCCCAACTCAGTGAGAAAATGCTATAGCCACATAGCCTAAAGGGTTATGTTAACTATCCCTCTGTACTCTACCTCGGTTGAAGATAGACCAATGGAAACTTGCTTCTTGCTCGACCAACAAATAAGCCCGGTACCAAGACTGAGTGAGTAACCAGATGTGGACTTGCTATCAGTGCTATCACCAGCCTAGTCGGAATCAGTAAACCTGATGAGATCTAATGTAGATTTTTCTACATAATGAATCCCAAAGGTGATGGTGCCCTGAACATATCGAAGGATACGCCTTGCAACTTTCCAATGTAATTCATGCGGCTCCTGCATGAACTTGGAAACTACTCCAATTGCATCTGAGAGGTCTGGTATGGAGTGTGTGAGATACAAAAAGCTCCCCACTAACTATTTGTACAGTGTGATATCAACCAATGGAGTCTCCCCGCCATACTCAAGTTTGACTCCTGATAGGAAAGGAGTCAGAGTAGACTTGGAGTCTGTCGTGTGAAATCTCTCAAGGAGATCTCGCACATACTTGGCTTGAGACAGTTTGATGCCTGATGCATCCTGATTGATCTCGATTCCAAGGAAGAAGTGTAGCAGACCCATGACCGTCATAAAAAACATGTCATGTAGAATCCTCTTGACTGCAACAATCGTTGAAGTTGAGCACTCAGTGATCAAAAAATCATCGACATACAAAACTAAAAGTAGAAGTGAATCAACTGTCCTGAGCATGTAGACATTTAGGCTTGATTTACAATGTGACAACAGGTAGGAGTACATCTTGGCATACCATTCGCTCGGAGCCTACTTGAGGCCATAAAGGGACTTCTTCAGTCGATAGACCAAATATGAGTCCTGCATAAATCCCCTGGGGCTGATCCATGTAGATCTCCTCAGAGAGATCACCATGAAGAAATGCATTCTTCACGTCCATCTACTAGACTTCCCATCCCTTGGCTTTCACAATGGCAAGTGTCAATCGTATGGAATCCATCTTCACTATTGGAGCGAAGGTCTCATCATAGTCAATACAATGAACCTGCTGAAATCCTTTGGCGAAAAGCCTGGCTTTGTATCTGCTAATCTGTCGATCCGTTATGCTCTTGGTCATGTATACCCATCTGGATCTGAAAATTTTCCTCCCTGAAGGAAGGGGAACCAGATCCCAAGTTTGGTTCTCGAGGAGGGAGTTGTACTCCTCCTGCATGGCAAATTCCCAAAAGGGATTTCTAACAGCCTCTCCATAAGATTGTGGATTTGAAGACTGAACTAAGAAAATATGCCTAAAGGGTAATGGTTCAGTGGCAGTGATTGCAACATGAGTCTCCTCAAAATCAGATTGAGTCCTCCTAGTATCGGCTGGATCACCAACGAGATCCATTGCATCCTGAAGAGTAGTATGTGCCCATTTGGGCCTTTGCTCCAGCTCTGCAACTGCATCTGGATGCTATGACTCTGCATCTGACTGTACTGACTCTAAATATGAATCATATGAGTCCTTTGAATTATAACTCTCATTTGAAGAAGAGTCGACATGTGCATGCTTATCATCTCGGACAGGTGGAAGAGTGAAGGTGTCTGCATGCGACTACTAAGATACATGGAAGACATTTTCCTCGAATTGGACACTACGCTCAATGATGAGTCGGTCCGAGGAAATATGAATAATCCAATATTCCTTCACATCGTCGGAGTATCCAACAAAAATTCACTCGGTTCTCTGTGGATCAAGTGCCTTCCTCTTTTCAGAGGGAATCCGGGCCCATGCACGTGAACTGAAAATGTGAAAGTGGGTCTCTTCCGGTTTGAGGCCTCTCCAAGCATCATAGGGGGTCTTATCCTTGACAGATCTATGGGGAGACCTGTTTTGGATGTATGTTGCACAATTAAGTTCTTCGGCCCATAGTCTTTGTGGTAATGACTTTGCATGCAACATGCAAGATGCCATCTCCTTTAGAGATCTGTTTTTCCGATCAACAACTCCATTTTGTTGCAGAGTATAGGGAACTGTGTGCTGCAACTGAATCCTTGCCTCATGGAAAATATTATGGATCTCATGATTTAAATACTCTCCTCTGTTATCAGTTTGGAGGACCTTGATCTTGTTTCCAGACTGTGTCTTGACCAGGGCTTTGAAATATTTGAGGTGTTGAAAGACCTCAGATTTTTTCCTGAGAAAGTAGATCCATGTAAAACGTGAGAAATCATCAACAAAAATGAGGACAAAACTCATTTTGCTGATTGATGGATGCGGAAAAGGACCCACAAGGTCACTATGGATCAGATCTAAAGATACAGAGGCTCTCTGAGACTTTCCCTTGTCGAATTTATCTTGAGGGTGTTTCCCGAGAAAAAATCCCTCACACACTCCCTTGGAGAAATGGATGTCTGGTAGACCATCAACCAATATTTGCTTGCTAAGTTGTTGAATGTATCTGAAATTAAAATGTCCAAACCTTTCATGCCATATCCTACTACTTTCATCAACATGAGTAAGCAATAAAGAAGAATCAAGTTCAATGAATTCGGAAAATGATTACAATCTAGACTGATGATTTACCTCACCAGTAGCAACCCTAGAGTTGGTTTGCATGTCGTAGATGTCCACAAAATTTGGTTTGAATATGAATTTCTTTCTTGTTCCGGAATTCGTCATCTGATACACGAAGAGAAGGTTGGCAGAAAGTTTGGGAACATGCAACACGTTCTTGAAGCTTCTGTTGGTGAGTTCAATCCTTCCTTTGCCAGTGACTTTGACAGAAGAGTTGTCCCCCATCAGAATAGGAGGAACTTTGCATGCATCCAAAGAAGAATATACTGCTTTTGAGGCAGCCATGTGACGTGATGCTCCTGAATCTACGATCCAAGCATCGAGAGAGGAGTTGATGGCAATCAAGGCATGGCTAGAATTGCCTTTCTTGGAATTCAGATCTTCTGGCTTATTCTTCTTGGCACCCTCGGGGATGCGATCTCCAAGGTTGTTTTGCTGAAGTATATGAGACATCATATCTATTTGTTTTTGCATGCATGCAGATTCTGAATGGAATCCTTTGTGACAATACATGCATTTATCCCCTTTTCTTCCCTTTTCTCGTTTGGATCTGGAGGCATCGGTGAAGGGTTTTGTGTACCCTTCCTTCTTCAGATGTACATGAGCTTTCCATTTATCTTTATCTTTAGATTTCTGATATTTGTGGCTGCCATCATGCACAGTGAGTGCATGCACCCTTGGGCCTTTGATTGTGCCCATGTTGATGAACTTGGTTTGCTCTTATGTCAGGGATTCGATAAAGTCCTCAAGAGAAGGCATCTTCCAGGTGGCTCCAGAGGTGAATTTGACAGAATGGAATGTGGATATGAATACAGATAATTCAAGACCAAGCTTGGAGAGAATGGTGAGAACCATTTTTTTCTCCTCCTTCGATTTATCAACCTCGCAATCTTTGAGTTGCGACAGTAAATCCTTGAATTTTGTAAAGAAATCTTGGATATTGTCGAAGCTTTTTGGATCCAATGTGAGCAGCTCCACCTCTAGCATGTGTCCCCTCATCTCATCATGTTTTCCAAATATCCCTTCCAAGGTGGTCCAGGCTTCATTGGGAGTCTTACAGGAAGATATGTGAAAAAGGAGATCGAGAGAGATAAGACTGCAAATTGTTCCGAGTGCCTCATCCATGCGATTTTAGTAATTGGATTTTTCTATGGCTGATGTCGGTTCTGTATCTGTATTCAAGTTTAACCTATACAACCCTCTGGTTTGGAGATGTATGGCTATTTTCTCCTTTCATGCAAAATAGTTGTAAGGTGTAAGAATGCATTCTTTTCAGAAATCCATCTTTCCACTGTCTTCAATCTTTTGTACCTGCAAAATTTTTTGGTATAGCTTTTGCTTAGCAGTCCTTCAGCTCTGATACCATGTAAATGTGTTGAAACTGCACAAAATAGATATATCTAAACAATAATACACACATTTGCAAAGAGAATTTGAGAAAGAAGAAGAAGGAGAGAAAGAATGAAAGAACTCTCATTAACCATTGTGAATAATGAATAATTTACACATGATATACTCTATATAACTCAATGAGTGAAAACTGGAGGAGAACCAATGTGGCATAGTGGTGGTCTAGAGTGATCTGGACACACACCAACAGTTACGGGAGTGAACTGCCACCTAGTCTAGTCTCTCAGGCAGTTACAGAAGTGAACTGCCACCTAGTTGAGTTAACTAGTCAACTAGTCTTGAGTTAACTGACTGGACAGAGAGTAGTGAGGAGTTAACTCAGGAAATCGAGGGTAATGCACTAGTCTGGTGATGATACCAAGGCAAGGTTAAATTATCATGGTTCTGATCCCAATGTTGCATGGTGATAAAACCAATGCAAGAGCTAAACTCAACTCAACTAGTCAAACTGAAGTGTCAACTGAAAGAGAATATTCTCTAGGTGGAATATTCTCCCCTAAAATATAGGAGACTAGATAATGACTAATTATGACTAATAAACAAGGAAAAACCTTAGGAAAAATAAATCCTAGGTGTGTGTAAAGTAACTCCAACACTTATAGGGAATAATTGTGTATAATTTCATAGATATGTTGAGTTATTTTGTCTAACAAATCTTATTGCATGAACATTTTATAGACTTAAGAGTATTGATAAAGCATAGTAGATTTAGAAAAGAGATCAAATACATGGACAATTCATAGAGAACTTAAATCCATGAAGATCAAGTCAGTGGGTTGTATGTCAACATGGGAAATGTAGGGACTGAATCGAATAGGCATGGAGAAGACAAAGATGAGAGCATAAATTTGGTAGAGACAATAAAGAGCTTGTAAACAGATGTGTTGAGCTATAAATATGATAATGAGAG
Source organism: Picea mariana (assembly GCA_032191745.1). NCBI lineage: Eukaryota > Viridiplantae > Streptophyta > Pinopsida > Pinales > Pinaceae > Picea > Picea mariana. The sequence goes on along the minus strand of JASDQU010245257.1, from coordinate 81,038 downwards.
GCTTATGAAAGCTCATGAGCAACAAAAGGGCTTCAACATCAAGATTTTGTAGAGCTTATACAAAATGGAGAAGAAGGTGGATAAGGAGACAAACTCCAATAAATCAAAGGATCATCAATCTCATGCCAAAAATGAAGAATCTAGGAGAGTTGGTAGGAATCATCATCACTTACTAAGAAACTCAGTTATAAGAGCATATAGTAGTCCAAGTTTATCTCATGCCAGACAACATAAGAGGAGGTTTGAAGTAGATGAACTACAAAGAGGAATGAGGAAGATTAAACCTCCTACCTTTGATGGTGAGTACAAGAAATATGAGGATGCATAGGGTTGGTTGTTGGGAATAAGGAAGTACTTTCAATTGCACAATTACTCCTCACAAGTAGAAGGTAGAATTGAGATTTATCACCTGAAGGGAAAATAATCAATGTGGTGGGATCAATTTGTGCAAGAAAAACACATTGATGAGAATAACATCACTTAGAGGCAGTTCAAAAATATTTTTCAGAAGAAATAGTTTTCCAAGCATTATTATGATAGGAAGATGAAGGAGTTATTTTTACTCAATCTTGGGATAATGACCATGGATGAGTATGAGAGAAGATTCTTGGAGCTGTTGAGGTATGTTTATTTTATCAAGGATGAATGGGTCAAAATTCAAAGGTTTCTGAGCGGGTTACCTTCAATATTCAATGATAAGATACATTATGATTATCCCAATACATTGGAGGAAGCAACAAGGAGAGCCAAGTATATTTATTATTAGCATAGAGTAATACCAACTTTCCAAAAGGATTGGGAAGACAATAAGAAAGTTAATATGGAGTATAGGAAGAAAGGGAACAAGCCACCATTCTTCAGGAATAGTTCTCAAGGGAAGCCAACTCAAAATGAGCCTAAAATGTCAGAACCATTGTGGGAAAAAGGTCGAGGCAATAACCTATTAAATACTGGGGTTGTAAGGGATTTCACATGTACATAGATTTTCCTCATATAGGTGAAAGAGTGAATATTGTTCACAATGTACAAAAGGTTGATACAGTTGAGGACATGGGTAGAAGCATGCCAAGGATCTATGCAGCATTGGACAACAAGCAAGTTGAATTTCAATCTCATTTGATTGAAGTGGAAGGTCAGATCAATGATCAACCCATAGTTATTTTAATTGATTCAGGGGATAGCCACAGTTACATTGATTCTAATATTGTTGAGAGATTTCATTTGCAAAGAAGAAAGCTTGGGAAATCTTGGCTAGTTTAGTAAGCTATAGGAGCTAAACGAAGAATCAATGATTTGGTTAAGGATTGTCCAATGGACATGAATGGACTGAGTACAAAGGTATATTTGAATATCATACCTTTGGGTTCATATGATTGCTTAATTGGTATGGATTGGTTGGACAAGCATCATGATATCCTAGATTGTTATAACAAAGTATTCACTTGTTTGGATAAAGAAGAGAACTTGAGGACAATTCAAGGTATCCCAAGGGAAGTTTCTATCAAAGAAATTTCATCCTTGCAACTAAAAATAAGCTTCATAAAAGGTTGTCAAATTTATGTAGTGCATATGGAAGAGGCAACTAAGGATAAAGTTCCAAGTATTTAAGATCATCTAGTCTTGAAAGAATTTGAAGATGTATTTAGAGAGACACAAGGGTTTCAACCAAAGAGAGATAAATATTTATCCATCAATTTGATTCTTGGAGTTTCCCCAGTGTCCAAGACTCCTTATAGGATGAGTACACCAGAGCTAAAATACTTAAAAATGCATCTTGAAGAGCTCTTGAAGAAGGGGTGTATATTCTCAAGTGTGTCACCTTGGGGTGCCCCAGTGTTATTTTTCAAGAATAAGGATGGAACCTTGAGGTTGTGCATTGATTTCAGGTAGCTAAACAAGGTGATTGTGAAGAACAAGTATCCTCTTCCAAGGATAGACGATCTTTTTGATCAGTTGAAAGATGCAAAGTTATTCTCCAAGATTGATCTTAGGTCAGGTTATCACCAGGTGAGGATTAAAGAGGAGGATATCAACAAGACAAAATTTATAACAAGGTATGGCCATTATGATTTCATAGTGGTGCCATTTAGGTTGTCAAATGCACAAGTTGTCTTCATGTGTTTTATGAATTAAATTTTCAGAAATTACTTGGATAAGTTTTTCATTGTCTTTTTGGATGACATACTTATCTAATCTAAGGCTGAAGAGGAGCATGAGAAACACTTAAGGATGGTGCTACAATTATTAGAGGAGAATCAATTGTATGCAAAGCTTAGTAAGTGATCATTTTATCAGAGGTAGATACATTATTTGGGCCATATCATTTTAAAGGAAGGAATAACACTAGACCCTAAGAAGATAAAAATTCATTAGACGATGGATAACACCAAATAATTTCTCAGAGGCGAGATCATTCACAGGACTTGCAGGTTATTATAGAAGATTTATTAAAGGCTTTTCAAGGATTGCACATCCAATCACTTCTTTGCAAAAGAAGGGTGTGAATTTCGAGTGGACCTTAGAATGTGAAGAAAAATTTCAACATTTGAAGAAATTATTGACAAGTGCACCAATATTGAAGATTGTTGATCCAATTGAAGACTTTAATGTGTGCACTAATGCATGCAAGGAAGGGATCAAAGGAGTCGTTAGCCAAAATGGGGATGTGATATGCTATGAGTCAAGGAAGTTGAAGGAACATGAGAGGAAATATGCCACTCATGATTTAGAATTGGAATCCATAATTCATGCCTTAAATATGTGGAGGCATTATCTCATGGGAATGATATTTGAGTTGAGGAAAGACCATAATGGTTTGAAATATTAGTTTGGACATCTAACTTTGAATGCTAGACAAATCAAATGGTTGGAATTGCTTAGTGAGTATGACTTTGATATAGAGGATATCAAAGGAAAGAAGAACAAGGTGGTCGATGCACTCAATAGAAGGGTGCATGAGATGCATGTTGTAGCCATTATCATGTACAAATGTGATTTTAAAGACAGGATATTGGAAGCTGTAAAATCATATCAACATTATGTGCAAACAACAAATAAATTATAGCAAGGTAATTCTCAGCAGAAAATTAAAGATTAGAGTTGAGAGAGGACGGGATCCTCTTGTACAAGGGCATAGTATATGTGCCTAAATATCAGGAGTTGGAAAATATGGTTCTGAGAGAGATGCATAATGTACCTTATGTTGGGAACTTAGTTTACTAAAAAGCCATCGCAGTTGTAAAGAGCCAATATTTTTGGACATGTATGAAGAAATAGGTCATTGAGTATATTGTCAGATTTCTAAAATGTCAAAAGGTCAAGGTTGAACATAGACATCCATCTATTTTTCTACAACCATTTCTCATTCCAGAGTGGAAATGGGAAGTGGTGACAATTGATTTTATCACCAATCTTCCTAGAACAATGAAGCAACATGATTCCATCATGATGGTGGTGGATAAGCTAACTAAAGTTGCGTATTTTATTCCAGTGAAGTTAACTCACAAGGAAACAAACATTGCATATATTTACATGAGAGAAATTATCAGGATACATGGTGCGCCTAAGAAAATTGTATATGACAGAGTTCCCAAGTTTACATCAAAATTTTGGAAGGGATTATTTAAAGGATTTGGGAGAAATCTAAATTTTAGCACAACCTATCACTTGGAATCCAATCGGAAAACAAAAAGGATCAATTAGGTGATTGAGGATATGCTAAGAATGTATGTGATGGATAAACCATCAAAATGGGAAGATTGTTTGCATGTAGTTGAGTTTTCTTATAATAATGGGTATCAAGCATATTTGAAGATGAGCCCATTTGAAGTATTATATGCCAGAAAGTGAAACACACCAGGGAGTTGAGACAACCCAATAGACAGAGCAATAGTTCGGCTAGAGTTGCTCAGAGAAATGGAAGAGAAAATGGTAAAAATAAAAAATAATTTAAAGGTTTCACATGGCAAAAAAAAAGTTATGCAAACAAAGGAAGAATGCACATAGACTTTAAAGTGGACGAGCACGTCTTCTTGAAAGTGAAAGCTAAGAAGAGTTCGCTAAAATTGGGGAGCTTTCCAAAGCTAGAAACAAGAAATTGTGGACCATTTTATCCTATAAAGGATTGGTCATGTTGCATACATGCTTGCACTGCCTACATCCATGTGCCTACATGATGTGTTTCATGTTTCTTTTCTTAAAACGTATATTCCTGATGCTAATCATGTAATTTATTGGAATGTGATTCAGGTGGAGCAAGAAGGCAAATTTTGAGCTCAGCTGATGTGCATATTGGACATGAAAGTCAAGCTACTCTAGAATCGAGCAATAGAACTAGTAAAGGTCTAGTGGACCTGTTATAGTCCCAAAGATGAAACTTGGAAGCACGAGGATGCCATGTAGGAGGATTACCTACATATTTTTGGAGATTTTTGAAGATTTATGCTTGTACATGTGTATATAATGCACTGGGGACAATGCATAAATAAGGGGGAGGGGAATGTAATACCCCTAGGGCAAACCCCAATTATAAATGCACATATGATTTATAGGTTGGTGAGCCAAGATGTTTGGGCTAGAGTGCCTTTGTATATGTATTTTGAGGCCAGAGTTCTTGTGTGATTTAGGCTAGAGAGCCTAACAATTGTAAGATGTAATCACACTCAATGATATTAGTAAAATCCATCACTAATGCAGACCAAGTCAAACAAAAAGAGTATGGGGGGACATGACTCCACGAGAGGGAAATGCGGCTAAGGGTATAGGAAGAGGGGCTAAGTCAATGGGGGCTTAAGCCAAGGGATTTTTATAATATTATTCCTAAAGTCAAAAATCATGTGTTATTATTTTATGTTAAGTTCCTACACGTTGGGAATGAATCACCACGTGGGGTCAAAGGTAGTTCATAAGGTGACAAGTGTCAAGTTAAGAACATGCAAATATATTGTTGGGAATCAATGTAATTCCATCATTCACTCCAACATTCCATCATCTGTACCTTTGTTGAGACATATGTGAATCTAATTGTTATCCAGTAAATCCTTGGGGGTTTGGGTTGAAGAAGCAGGTTGTCAGGATTGTGAATAATTCTCCTTGGGTGAGAGAATTGTTGGGGATAGTTTCTTTGTGTGTTAAGTTGGTGAGTGTTGAAATATTTGAGAAACCTTGTGTTCTAGGTGCCATAGAGCTCTAATAATTCCTGGACAACCTATTGTTAAAGCTCTGGAAGGGAAGTGGGACAGTCGAAGGATTGCTGAGCAGAGAAGGGGTACACTTCCTAGGGAAGGGCAGGCTCTGAGTTGGGAACTGTTGCTGGAGTTGGCACATGAGCCTGTGCTTTATTTTGTTGTTGGTCAGACCTTAGTTTGGCTTATGTAACCTTTTCATTGGTGGAGTCATAGCCCTAGCTCAGGGGTGACTTGATGTTGAGAATTTATGAACAATAAATTCTATGGTTGGGAGAAACATCTAAGGTCTACAACCAGTCGGTGATTTAGTTAAAACATAAGTGTATTTATGTGTTTAAATATATTATGTTGTAATTGTGTATGTTTATGCATGGATTATATGTTGTAGAACTACATAATTATGTTCATATGCAACAAATTTAGTTATTAATGGTATCATAGGAAAAACAATTGTGTGGTGTGGCTCAACTTGGATGGTTGGGGATGTTACATGGCATGTCCCATTAGTCCTTGGGCACTCCCTCACACACACTTGAAGTTTTATTTCACCTATGTGGGAATTCAATTTCATATGAGCCTCCTCGATTTCTTATGCAGTATGCAAGCTATGGTCATGGATTTTTCTCCATCGTTATTCAGGAGGGTTTCTACCCCTGTTCGAGTGTTGAGTACCAGGTCAATGCTCCAGTCGGTTGGTGGTTTTGAGGGGGTCAATGCTGATATGGTCACTAACATTTAAAGTTAAGGTATGAGCTTCAATGGAAAGGGATCACTTTTTGTTGGCTCTGTTTGTTGATTATAAGTTTCTCCTTGTTTTTCATTACTTGACTCTAGTTTCATACAATGCTTGTTATTTCTCTCAAGCCTTTTATTTTCACAACTTTAAAATTCATAGAACTGTTATTTGCGGAATTGAGGTTGGATTCTCTGGGGGAAGGATGTTTTTGTGGTTGCATTGGGTAACAATGGAACCCTCCTAGAATAACTTTAAGAATATTCTCATGCATCTTAAGGAAATTTCATAGGCCAATTGTTCTATACTCCAACATCTCTCGGAAAAAATGGGGGATTTCAAAATCACCATGGTCTCCTTAACTCATCGTATGGATGCGATGTAGCTTGAATTCCAATAGTTAAGGACACAGGTTTACCCTCATGACTCGGTCTCTAGATCAATTAGTCATGGTACCTAAAATCCTTGTGAAGGTAATGTTGTCAATGGAATCAAATACCGTGGCACAAAACCCATGGATACTGAAGAAGGACCTCTGCAACATGGAAGGGTCTAAAAAATGAAAGATTTTTCTTCCTCTTATTAGTGAATGCTTTTAGAGTGCAATGGTTACTAGGCTAGTATATCAAAGTTGTAATTAGCATAGATAATCAAGGAATAAACCTAGAGAGAGCTCCAAATTATTTTGTATTAGATATGGAAATATGTATAGGCTGTGAGATTTCCCATAATTTTATGGATTTAAATAAGTTGAAAAAACTTCCCCCCCCTTCTCATTTGTATGGAAACTCCAGCACCTTTCACCCCAGGCCCTCCCCTTTCCAATATTTCCTTTGAAAATTTCTCGTCTCCCCCTGAATCTATGCCCATCTCCCAAAGCCAAGACTCCTCTTTTCTTTCTAACGAAGATTCCATTTGCTACAACTTGAAGTTTCATTTGATTCCCTCTACAAACCACCTGATCCCTCCTCCGTCTGGTCCAGGTTTAAACCCTTCTCTGGTTTCTTCACAAAAAGGGAGAGGAAGAAAATATTTCTTATCAAAAGCATAATCTCGAGTAGCCATTGACGTGGCAATTCGTCATCAACTCTCTATCTCTGGGGAACTTAGAGAAAATCCACCCCTAGAATGGTTTCCCAATTGAAATTGATCTCTTTAAACTATAGGGGGTTAGTGAGCCCCTCAAAGCATCTCGCCCTCTAAAGGTTGTTGGAGCTTTCACAGCCTAATGTCGTTTTACTTCAAGAAATCGTCGGAGAACAGGTAGTGGTTGTCCAAATGCTGGAAAAGATTCAAAAAGGTTGGTATTTCTTTGGATCATATATTATTGCTCGATTGGGAGGAATGGCTATGGGATGGAACCCAAAAATCATCAAGCTTGAAAACTCTTGGGGTTTCAGTGCAGGTCAAGGAATAAAAATCTTCGTTGAAGAATTGGGGAGATCATTTACTGTCATAAATATTTATGGGCCCAATCAAGATCGTCCTCAGTTCTGGAGTGCCCTCCTACAAAAATCATTTTTAAAAGACACTTTTCTCATCTTGGGTGGAGATCTAAATTTTTCAATAGGGGCGGCTGAATCTTGGGGACATATGTCCCAGGTAGACTCTCTCTGAGATTTCATTGTGCATAAGTTGGATGAAGCAGGGTTAATTGATATTGAATCTATTAGATTAGGTCCTTCACGAAGAAATAAGAGACTAGGAGAGGATTATATTGCAAATAGGTTGGACCATTTCTTGATATCTAGCACGTTGGTGGAAGAACCCCTCCTTTTCAGAAAATGGATTGGTTCAGGAGGGGAGTCTAACCATTTCCCAATTTTCCTAGAAATAGCGGGAGCCTCTAGAAAACCGACAAGCCCCTTTAAGTTTAATTCTACTTGGTTAAAATAGGAAAGCTTCCTAAATCTAGTAAAGGAATTTTGGATGCCCATTGGTCACTCAAAAAGGGCAGTTGCTCATTTTGCAAGGAATTTAAAAGAACTAAAAACGGCTACAAAATCCTAGGAAAAAAGGAGAAAGAAATAGATAAAATAAGACCTAATCCAGACAAAAGATGCCCTATAATCCTTATATGACTCTGACAAAGCAGGTTTTTCCAATCCAAAACAAAAAGAGATACTATTATCCTTGGATAAAAACAAAATGGAACTACTACAAGTTAGAGAAGAAGAATGGAGACAAAAAAGTCGGGCACTTTGGCTGCACAGTGGTGATGAGAATATAAAATTATTACAAGCCTATGCAAAAGGTAGGAAAATGAAAAACACTAACTAGGGAATCAAATATCAGTCAGGAAGATTACTATCCTCCTTTGAATATATGGCTAGGCCGGGCTCATCCCACTTTAAATCTATGTACTCAGCTGATAGAAGAGTTTCCATTGACGTAGTCTTATAGATGGTGTTGTAACAAATATTATCAATCAGATGCCACAGGTAATAGACGCAGAAGATGAAGTTGGAATAGGTACAAAAAGCACCTCCTTCTCTATTAACAGATTGTCCTGTAGCCCAAAGGAGCTGGGAGCTGATCAATTAACAAGGTTTTGGCGAAGGAATGGCAAAGACAATCATCTTGACTCATCACAACCAGCCAAGAAAGCAAACAATCAGCTGCTATGCTAATGTGGTCCTTCAATGTCTAACACACACAAGACCTCTTGCATCCTATCTACTTCATGGATTCCATTCAGAAGAATGTCAGAGGAAAGACTAGTGCTTCATGTGTGAGCTTGAGCACCTTGTTTCAAAAGTGAGGGGAGGAGAAAGTGCCTTATCACCTATTAGAATACTATCAGGAATACAAAAAATTGGAAATCACCTTAGATATGGGAAACAGGAGGATGCTCATGAATTTTTAAGGCTTGTGATTGATACCATTCAATTGATATTCCTTGACAAAGCTGGTGGAGAGAAAGTTAATTGAACCGCACATTCGATAACTTTCATTCAGCAGTTATTTGGTGGCTATCTTCAATCAAAGGTGAAATGTAAGAAGTGCCAATATGAATCTAATCGATATGAGCTTATAATGGATCTGGCTATGGAGGTACATGGAAGCATTGAGTCTTTGGAGGATGCACTTGACCAATTCACTGGTGCTGAATTATTGGATGGGGAAAATGAGTATAAATGCAATAGGTGCAAAAGCTATGTGAAAGCTCAAAAATGGTTGACTGTGCATGCAACTCCAAATGTTCTTACTGTTGTTCTGAAGAGATTTCAGACTGGAAAATTTGGAAAGCTCAACAAGATTGTTTCTTTCCTTGAAGTCTTGGACATGTTTCCATATATGAGTGGAATCGGTGACAAGCCACCATTTTACAATCTGTATGTGGTGGTTGTTCATTTGGATGTGCTAAATGCTTCATTTTTCGGTCATTATATATGCTATGTAAAGGATTTGAAAGGGGCATGGTACAAGATTGATGATAGTAAGGTAATTCCAGTTGGCTTTGATGTGGTGATGTCTAAAGGAGCATACATGCTTTTATACTCTAGGTCTTCACCAAGGCCACCCGCTGTTTTACATGATGAAATGGTCGAAAGCTGTAAAGAAGTACCTTTAAATCATTGTACATATGATGTTGAGAAATCATTGTCATCCGGTGGATACAACAAAGACACTGAAGCACATATCAAACATTTTCCCCCACTTGACATCTGCAGAGATTCTAGTGCCCATGTAGATCAACCTGCTAGAGTAAGAGATTCGGATTATCATGCCGTGGACTTGGAATCTAGTATTTCAGATAGATCCAATGATTATGGTTTTGAATGTGAAAGAATTTCCCAAATTACAAAGGACAAGAAGATAGACTCAGTTCCAAGAGAGTATAGAGATTCAACATCAAGTGATGCTGGATCTCTCTTCAGTGGCTCTGATGAAACTTCTTGCAGCACCGATAGCAATAGGGATTCAACTAGCACAGTGGATTCGGATGAAACCGTGTTTGGAGACTCAAGATACATTGAATGCAGTAGTTTTAATGTGGCTGAGGCTAGTGGCATTTCAAGTTCTAAGTCTTGCATGAGATCATCACCATGCCTTTCTGAAACATATCCAACCCTTGAAAATTATGCTCATTTCTCAGATCATTCTGTTCCAAATCAACCAATTGGAAATTCGAGGACTGATCAAGGATTTACTCTATCTAATCCAGATACATTTGATACTGATAGTTCACATTYCTTGCCTGCTGAMAGTTCGAATAGCCTYTTTCAGAAGCCATGGGTTCATTCTTTTGTTTCTGAATCATCYYAMAGACATAGGGATATGTTAGATTGTAGTATCAGTGGCAGGAATGCATACTTGTTACAATCTTCTCAATTTAGAATCTCTGAAACTTTGGACCATCCAAAAGGTAATTCATGTGAATGTTTTGCTGTCCCTACAAAACAAAAGCATATTGAGGAAAATTACAGGTCAGACAAAATAGAGGGATCGATGCTGATTCTCGGACTTTCAATGTCATAATCCATACATGTTGCAAACAAGGTGATCAGGAAGAATTTGGTGAAGAAATATATTGAGTTGTTTCGAGATCAAGATGACTAATGACGGCCGTGTCCGGGGGCTTTACGCCAAACGAGAAATAAGCACCGAGCAGATTTTGCTGGTAAGAAACGCCATTGTTGTTTCTTATGAGGACAACTCGGCTGGGATGAATGTGGACCACCGGGGAAACATTAATCTGCCGTCCCAAGAATATCTTGTTGCCGCCGTAGTCAGTGCTGCCAGGAAATCGTAGAGATTGCTCCAGCAGCTTTATAGTTTAGAGGATTACTCTGCGCCTCGTAGCCTGGATGTTCCAACAATTGATATGTTTAAGACAGAGGGCCAAATGTCTCTAAGCCAAGCAGCGGAAAAAGAAAATTTTCAGGTAGATGTTAACCGTATATGGGATATTATAAGTCATAACTCATTCGGTGGAGCCCAACAGACATTTGCTTCAAAATCGAAAATATATGAAGCCAAACTTGTCCAGCGAGGCCAGAATTTTAGTGGTCTCTGGATGCTTCTGTCCTTCATCAACCATTCATGCCTGCCGAACACTAGCAGGATGGAAGTGGGAAGCGCTATGTTTATTCATGCCTCCAAGCCCATCAAGGGAGGAGAAGAGATCACTATTTCCTATTTTGATACACTTGTCCCATTGCTGCAGCACCAAGCCATGTGCGAACGCTGGGGTTTCAAGTGCAAGTGCAGGAGATGCATTCTAGATCTCTCTCTGAAGGAAGCCCTGGAGCCTATAACCGTACGGTTCGAACAATTGCATAACAAAGCATTGGAGGAATCCAATGCTGCAAGGTCTCAGGAATTTTTTGACTCGGATCTTCCGGCATGCGTAGAATTTGCAAAGCTTTTTGTAGAGGCAGAGGAGATTATCAGGGGTTCCCCGTTGTTGAAAGCAGAATAAGAAAGAAATTGGATTCGTGCGTCATTTGTGTCCGCATATCTTGCAGGAACACAATCGTACGACTTCTTGCACACAATGCTAATGGACTGTGTTTCTTCCGAAGAAGAAGTTATGAAGGCCATTCAAAATACAATTCCCGGGGACATTCAAACCCTGGTCATGGTAGCCCAACAGTTAAAAGAAGCCCACGGTTCGATGGATGAAGAAATTCTAGCATTGATTACACCATACAAAGACACACAGCGCCACAGGCTTGGCCCAAATTACAGACATAAGCCACTTAGAATTTCTATGAGGTTATGCTATAGGCGGCAAAAAAATGAATCGGTTGTTTAAGACACACCTTGCGCCGAATGTTATGACTCAAACAAGATCCAAAGATAAAATCCATGTGAAGGCCAGAAACAGACCATCTGTCCGAGCATAGACAGTGCTATGTATAACGGATGCCTTTTCCAAAATTAGTCGAACTGTAACCTCTCCGAAATTCCAGTCTTTGCAGGAAAGCCATGAAGTACATTCTCGAGTCTGATTTATGGAAACCTATTCCAAAAGTGCCAACAAGGAGATCTGGTTGCTTGGGTGCTGCCGTGGATGGAATTTTATTTAATTGATTAACCGGGGAATACCAACGATGACACCCGGCATTAAAATCAAATCATACAAAGGATCATAGATACACCACTTGTCAAAACAATTAGAAACGGTTCAAGAGCTAGCAGATGCACCTAATAGTCACAGAATTCCATGAAGGTGAGCCATTTCATATTCCTCTAAACAAAAGAGTTTTATTTTTTCTTTTAAAAAGACTGAGGGATGTAACAGAGAGGGGGCACAGGGACGAGCTGGGGAAAAACCTCTTGTGAACAGGGGTTCCTTTGTAATGCTGAGTTATTTTGTAAGCCAGATTAGAGAAATAAAGATGATGTATTTGCTTGGGACTGTGAGATTTATCATGGTTGATTCTTTCAGCATGTTCTTCTTCTTTTCAGCTGTGTTAAATATGTTTGGAACTCATTTATATGTTCCTTACCCGCAGTTGATATTGTCATTATCATATTGTTTATTTCTTCCTTATTCCGTCACGACTGTGTTACAAGTTTGTTTTCTTCTAATTGATGTGCTTCGTTATAATTTAGTACGACCACTACTATAGCGACTGAATTTTGGTTTTCTATAATTGTTTACTGTCTTTCCTCTGCACCAGCTATCAGTGGGTGTAAGACCAGTCTACACTTCTAGAATTCTGCATATATTCTCTGCTACATCGGCCTTTCCTTTCCTTTTTCTACTACTGCATCATGATTATCAAATCGCTGAAAGATAGACTTACTTTGCCTCACTTTCCGCAAGTTATATGATCGCTGCTATTATCTCCTTTCCTCGGTTTTCACTTGACTCCATGCCCAATGGACCATTTCCCTGGTTTAACCCCCAAACTCTAAAAATCCAAAACTATCATTTACCCATAAATCTGCCCACCATTTCACGCTTCCTGAAGATCATATTGTGACATTGTTCGAGAGATCCCTCTCGGGTTGGAAGAGGGCAACTTCTAATGCAAAGTGGTTCGAGGTTGCCTCAGGATTGATTTGCTGGAACCCAAATTCAGTTCCGAGTGTCAACAGATGGCACTATTGTTCCAATGTTTTGTTAAAGAGGAGGAGAATGCAGAACTTATGGTAGAGGTATCTGAAGCAGAATTAAAATAAGTTCTACATAGCTTCCAAAAATATAAAATCCTGGGTCCAGATGGGTGGTCTATGGACTTTTTTGTAGGTCTTTTTGAACTCATTAGCTCGGACCTCCTCAAAGTCATAGAATAATCAAGAGTCAATGGTTTTATTCATCCCCCTTTTAATGCCACCTTCAAAGATTTAATTTCCAAGCAAGATGCCCCTGATAGCTTGGATGATTATAGATCCATCTCATTGTGCAATTGTATCTATAAAATTATTGCAAAAATCATAAGCAGACGAATAAAAGCCATCCTCTCTAAATCAATATCTCAAGAGCATTTTGTTTTTTTGGAAGGAAGATAGATCCATGAAGCAATTGGTGTCACCCAGGAAGCCCTACACAACATAAAGACACAAAAGCAAAAAGGGGCAGTGCTAAAGATTGATCTCTCCAAGGCATATGATCGAGTCAATTGTCTTTTCTTGAGAATGCTTCTCACTCACCTGGGATTTGGTATTCCTTTTATAAATTGGGTCATGAGATGCATCTCCTCGGTCTACTTTGTAGTTATCATAAATGGAGTAGCTTCCCCTTTCTTCCAAGGTGAGAGAGGACTTCGACAGGGATGCCCTTTATCCCCTTTCATTTTCCTATTGGTGGCAGAGGGATTAAGCAGGGCTCTTTTGGAAGAAAAAAGCATTATAACCTTTGTTGGTATACCTCTTACCCATCTACTTTCCCTCACTCACTTGTTGTTTGTTGATGATGTACTAATTTTATGCAATGGACTAAGGGGAGATGTTAAAAAATTGAGCTCCATTCTAGACCTTTTTAACAGGGCTACATGCATGCTAATAAACAGGTCAAAATCCACGTTCTCTACTCACCTAATGAAACCAAAAGAAGTTCTATTTTATAAAGGTATTTTTCCTAATTTGGAAAAGCCACTTGATGAAGGATTAAAATACCTAGAATTTCATCTAAAACTAAATTCCTATGCCAGAGCGGACTGGAATTGGTTATTATCAAAGCTTGAAAAAAGGTTAAAATATTAGAGCTTTAGGTGGTTATCTAGAGCAAGCGGGTTGATCCAGGTAAAATCATTCCTTGAGGCAATTCCAGTCTACTGGTTATCTATGGTCTGGATCCCAAAAGGAACTCTCGAGAAAATAAGGAAATTTTGCTTTAAATTTCTTTGGGGTGGCCAAGAGGAGAGTTTTGTGATGCAATGGATCAAATGGGATTCTATGGCACTACCAAAGATTTTGGGGGGATGGGGCCTAAAAAATGTACATTGCTTCTCCACCGCTCTCGTTGCTAATATATGGTGGAGACTTATCTCTTCCAACAATTTATGGTCAAAGGTTGTTTTGCAAAAATATATTAGTCCAGAATCAATGGTGGATTGGATAATGTTGGTGCAATTATATGCATAATATATTACCAAACATAAATAATCGATTGAGATTTGTAATCAATAGAGTTGTTACACTATATGTGCCCGCAACAAGTGATTTATCTATGTCTGATGAGTATAGCCTAAATAAGAAAACAATCTAAAAATCAACACTTTGTTTTCACACTTCAAAGATAACACTCTTCACACAATTCAAAAATTAGAAAGCAAAACTCATAGACAAGCATATGATTTAAGATCTTGCTTAGCTGACTAATTTGTTCATTGTAGGCTCATGAAGAAGAAAGATGAACTTTGAATCTGTCCCATGCAACATCTATACTAACAACAATTGACATGTTGCATATTCTCAAAAGAAACATCAATCAATTCTAGAAGAAATAACCGGTAGAGGAAAACACTCTATTGTAGGTGCATGTATGGTGAGAGATGGAGGTCTTGATTGTGTCTGTGTTTGCAAAGAGTAATCTAATCAATTCTGGAAAAGAAAGCTAAGTGTAGTGGGATGATCCATTACAGGCTCATGTATGGTGAAAGATAGAGACTCCACTTGTTCCTAGCTTTGCAAAGTACAACAAGCATTTAAAACGTTTAATCTAGCAAATGATACTCACACAGAAATAACAATTAACTACTCATAAATCGTTGCACTCATACTGTACATAAAAATATTACTCACTCAAAGTCATTACACATCTATATTGTATTTCATCAAATGTATCATGAAATATAACATGATTGAATTTTAAATGCTATGATTAAGTACATAATTACTTTGTTCACACACACACACACACAAATCTAGAATTATAATTACAAATAAAATACAATGAAGTTTACCTTGATTGGGTCGGTGGGCCCTTTCCGTACCAACAAGGAAGCTTAAGAAATACTTACATACAAGAATATTTGAACATACACATGAAATCCATGAATTGCAACTTATATCATTACTTGAGAAGTAGGTGTACAATCAACAATGTTCAAAAATCAAACCTACAACATAACCATTTCTTCCCTTCAAGAACCAATCTTACAACATAACAATTCATCTTACTCTCCTCATACCTATGAGGTCTTATTTATACATAAAATCCATGGAGGAATGGATGAAACCAAATCCCCAAACTCATAAAACATTTTTTACAATTTTAGGATAAATCCCAAAAATCTAGGTTTTTCATCAATTTGGGCATATTTGAGTTAGAGATCCACCCATATATTCTACACCAATTCGAATTTTGGAAAAGTTTCTTTCAAATTACTCAATTTTTCATATTCTAGAAAAAACCCATATCGTATAAATTCTAGATCTGATACCATCTGCACGAAAATCGAGATGCAAGTTGGCAATTTGATATTTTTGCTAATTTTTACAAAACCATTCCCTCTGAGATGGAGGTCCACACATGTGAGTTGGGTGAATTTCGCCCCATGTGTCCACATGTAAACATCGCTCTGGACAAAACCCATGTCCCTGATTCTCTTCTAGAAGCATTTCAATTTTTTGAACTATTTCTAGTACCGGACGGTTGTGGATGTTGGTACCAGATGAACACAACATTGGTACATGACGAGATGAGTATTGGATGAACGTAGAAACATGTATCAGATGAATAGGGGTTATTGTCATAAGGTTTTCTTAGATCATTCAAAGTAATTAGAGAGCTTAAAACATCAAATATTCAATCCAAATCATTAATAAATCATGATTAAACATAAGTTACCTCATATGTACACAACAATGGCTAAAAAACATGTATTTTGAGGAAAATATAAACATAGTGAATATGTATGAGGCAAAATTGGTCAGGATATGGGACAAGATAAGGCAATTGGAGGTGACAAAAATGAGGTTCAACATTTCCCCCATGCCTTATCCATTGCATGTCCTCATGCAACAATGATCTTCAAAATTTCAAAATTGATGGTACTCCTCACTCGATCAATCACTCCCTGAAGTTCCACCCTTATTCAGCTCCTTAAGTTCTTTTTTAAGTAACTTTCTATACAATATAAACCTCCTGGCCTCTGCTTCAAACTTCTTACCCATGGCAAAGTAGTTATGATGGAAAAGTGGAGTCATGAGTAATAAATTAGATCTGTTAGTGATTTGACGTTAAGTCTTATCCAATCTATTGTGGACCATAATTATGAGAAAGGGCTAGATGTGACTCTAATATGATTATAGGATAGTGGCCAAGAGTTTTTATAATGAATTTGACTAATAGGCCCCCTAACTAGATTACTTTTAAAATAAAAGTGATATAAGCATAGTTTAGATTCCATTTGAAGAGAGGAACCCATAAAAGAATACATCCCAAGATGATTAACTCGTTTCTTATCCAAGTTTATAGAGATGAAGCTCTTCTTTCTTAGGTAGGGTGAATTACATATACTGAGGGTCCCACTTTCATGCAAAGCTATTTATTTTAAAGATAGAATCCTAAACTGGATACTTGAAGATTCTTAAGAAAATCATCTGAGAGATATAAAGGTCATATCCTAGCCTTGATTTGATAATGATTGCTTCAGAATGAGACCCAATGGTTTTTGTTTAGTTTTAGGTGTGCCAATTTATGTTTTTCAACTCCCTTACTTGGCATAGCCTCGCTGCCAGCAGGCCTGTTTAGTACCCCGACGGGTTTACCTTAGTACCATACAAGCATGGCCCCGCTGCCAACATTCTTGTTCAGTACCTCGGCGGGTTTACTTGTACTTCCTGATACTTTCTTTTTATTATATTACTCAAAATATTTAGAATGATGTATAATGTTCATTGACAACTTTAGAGTATAAGGAAGGCAGGTAGTACAAGAGTGTTTTAGAGTTATTAGGCACATAATTAATTACTTGCAATCATCCCAAGGGTGACACCATCCACATTAGCCTTAAATCATAGCTATTCAATGTATAATGGAACATCTCGGATAATGACTAAGAGGTCCCTCTAGTTAATCCTATTAGGGTTCTCATGAAAATTCATTGGGGTTTTGCAAGGGCGGTCCACCACATGAGGTTTTCATCAATACCTCCCAAGAGAAACTTGTAAAGATAAAATTGGGTAAGATCTTGTTGAATCAACTAGGTTAGTATTAGACATAATGGTGTCACCACTTTTCAATGGATATGCCAATTATTAATCACTTTTTCATAATAAATAGGTAATAAGACATGTGCGCCCATTATCATATAGAGCTAAATGTGAAAATATCTTCTTAAAGGATAGCAAGGATGATTAATTTAAGGGTGAGTGTAGCAATGCAGGAGGAAGATGTACATGAGAGTAAAGAACAGTTCAACACAAGGCTTAAATGATCCTTGATAGAAAGAACATGAAAAGATTAGCCCATACCTCTGATTACCTGAAGTAAAAACAATGTTAAGCAAAGGACAAATATCATATCACTTTGGCATCAGTACTAGATTGGTAACCGGTATCGGAACATGTTTCTGCAGTACCATAATAGATAGTATCAGAATAGGACAGTACCGGAACAGAACAATACCAGAACATGATTCTGCAGTATCGAAACAAGATTCTACAGTACCGGAACCAGACAGTACTGGAATAGGATTCTCCAGTACCGGAACAAAATAGTACCAGAACAAGACAATACCGTAAAAAGATTTTATAGCACCAGAACATAACAGTACCTGAATAGGATTCTACAGTACCAGAACATAACAATACCAGAATAATATTCTACAGTACTAGAACACAACAATACCGGAATAGGATTCTGCAGACCTCACAGTGTGACTGGAATACTCTGAGTTTCATGCTTATGTGTATTGTGGGCAGAATTATGTAGGTAACTAATGCATAAATTTGGTACTGGTACCAGAATTATGGAAATGACTAGCAACTTCCAGCACTGAACATGTTGATTTGGACTTGTTGAGAGAAGCTGAAAAGAATATGAAGGTCCCAAAAACCACTCCCCCATGCCTGAGGTTTCACATGCCTTCATGCACACAATGTGAGACGCTAAAAAAATAAGGAGGGTTGCTGAGAGGGCTATGAACAACTGCTAAAAACAAACCAATAGAACTAATTAAAACTACATTTTTATTCGTTCTTAGAAATAGAAAATTCGGGGAAAATGTCAAAAGTTGAACAATGCATACATTATTCATGATTTATTTGACAAAAAATTATTAGCTATGAATAAAATAGTTTGGAATTAACATTCAGTTTCAATTTCCATTAAAAAGATCACTAAATTGATCATCCTTGTGAAATAGTGGTCTTAAAATAGATAGGTAATGATAAAGCACAAATGCATCTTTTTTTAATAACTTAAGGAAAAAAAAAGAAATTTGAGGAAATAGGTCATGATGTACTCCATTAAGTGTTCTCTTTCATTGACAAGGATGCCTTCTCTGCTTTTGAAAATACCCTTCCACTATTATGTGTGCATTCAGAGGATGAAGAGGTTACCTTCTCATAAAATTCCATACAAAATTGTCATAACTTTTAGAAAGAAATCTACTAGAGGATCAAAAGATCTTAAACTGATTGCTTTGTTAAATTTTGACATTCCCATTTATGAAAGTTATGAAAGATAGGTTGCATTGCAAATATATGCATCATTTATTTACTATCCTACTCTAATTGAACAAAAGAAATGTCCTTCGAGTATAGGAATACTTCCAATGAAGCCATGTGCATAATAGGGTTAGAAGTATATTCATACTCGGGTTTAAAAGATAAATTTTAATGCATACTGGAGTATGAAGGACCAGTTGCTTTGATGATGAGATCAAACAATAATGAAAATTAAAAGAGCAGTGTGATATGATAACTAATTGGAACCATCTAAGAACCTGCTAAGAACCTGAGATTGAGGAGTTCTTAGCATGCCTCTCAGTAGAGCCTATATGTACTCCATGTTGGGTATGTGTTATATTCTTTGCATGTGTGTGTGTGGGCGCTTCAGATTCGACAACCGCGTCTGACGATCCCTATTTGTGTCATGTGCACCAGGCGCTTCCTAGGGGGGTCCATGTAGCGTTCGGGGCATCGCCCTGATTTTTTTTTTTGGGTCAGTATTTGCTATTTTTAGCGGTTTTCTAAATTAATCCTGGATTAAGGGATTAGGTTTTTGGTATCTACAGAATACCTAAAAACATTGTATATATATTTTATGGTGAATGGTGAAATGAATACAATGAAGCGTAGAAAGGTTTTCTCCTTGTTAATGGTTTCCGGTATAAATCTCTGTGTACTATGTGTATGCGCCATTGATTAATTTATGTTTTGCTTAAGAATCTATATGCATTGATTTACTTCACAGGTTTAAAACTTACACTCCAAAGATCAATCATCTTGAATAAGATCATCTTTCAATAGGATCATGATATTCTTGTTTCTCTTTTTTGTTTAGGTCACACAACATGTCGTCATTTTCCATGCTTCATAGATTATCTTCTTCAAGATGATTGGTCTTTGGAGTACATATAGGCTCTGCTAAGAGGCATGCTAAGAAATCCTCAATCTCAAGTTCCAATGGTTTATCTCCATTGAATTCTATCCATGATTCTTTAGTCTCCCCAACAAATTTACAAGAGGAATTCGAAGGGACTTCTAAATCTTCTTGTGCAGAGAAAAATAAATTATTTACTCCTATCAAGATATGCTCTTCCTGAGAGGCAGATATCCCAGTTGTTGCTAGAATGTGAGAAAGTTTGGTTGATGATCCCTGTCTCGCAACACAAATTAGTACTCGGGGGTTCTTACAACACCCCAAAAATGATTTATCACAAAAAATATGAATTTTAAAACTAAGAAATTAAAACTATTTGCAAAAACAAAACACACCAAACTTGATCTCCTTGCGTTATTGGGACCTTGTTGTCACCAGATTATCGGTTCGAAAAAGTTATCTCATTATAAATAAAACTAAATTTGCATAAATAAAAACACACTTTTGAATAAAATAAGGAAAAACACACTTGCATTAAAAGAAAAACACTTTTGCATGAAAGGGAGAGGAAAACCTAACTTTGGAGCAGCCCCCCTAAAGTGGATGTGTGGGCTCTTCCCTCAAGTCTTACCATATTCTCTCTGCCCTTAGGTCGTCCATAAAACCAATCCAAAACCATTAAACAAACCTAATTCAAATACTACCTATTACCGTTTACAACTCCCTGACAACGGGGCCAAAATGTTGGTGCAATTATATGCATAATATATTACCAAACATAAATTATCGATCGAGATTCATAATCAATAGAGTTGTTACACTATATGTGCTAGCAATAGGTGGTTTATCTATGTCTAATGAGTATATCCTAAATAAGAAAACAATCTAAAAATCAACACTCTGTTTTCACACTTCAAAGATAACACTCTTCACACAATTCAAAAATTAGAAAGAAAAACTCATAGACAAGCATATGATTTAAGCTCTTTCTCAGGTGTCTAATTTGTTCATTGTAGGCTCATGAAGAATAAATATGAACTTTGACTATGTACCCTACAACATCTATGCTAACAACAATTAACACACTGCATATTCTCAAAAGAAAGCATCAATCAATTCTAGAAGAAATAACCGGTAGAGGAAGACACTCCATTAAAGGTGCATGTATGGTGAGAGATGGAGGTCTTGATTGTGTCTCTGTTTGAAAAGTGTAATCTAATCAATTATGGAAAATAAATCTAAGTGTAGTGGGATGCTCCATTACATGCTCATGTATGGTGAAAGATAGAGACTCCACTTGTTCCTAGCTTTGCAAAGTACAACAAGCATTTAAAATGTTTAATCTAGCAAATGATACTCACACAGAAATAAAAATTAACTACTCATAAATCGTTGCACTCATACTGTACATAAAAATCACTCAAAGTCATCACACATCTATATTGTATGTCATCAAAGGTATCATTGAAATATAACATGATTGAATTTTAATTGCTATGATTAAGTACATAATTACTTTGTTCACACACACACACATAAATCTAGAATTATAATTACAAATAAAATATAATGAAGCTTACGTTGATTGGGTCGGTGGGCCCCTTCCGTACCAACAAGGAATATTAATAAAGACTTACAGAGAAGAATAATTGAACATACATGTGAAATCCATGAATTACAACTTATATCATTACTTGAGAAGTAGGTGTACAATCAACAATCTTCAAAAATCAAACCTACAACATAACTATTCCTTCCCTTCAAGAACCAATCTTACAGCACAACAATTCATCTTCCTCTCCTCAGACCGATGAGGTCTTATTTATACATAAAATCCATGGAGGAATGGATGAAAC
The DNA here is from genome assembly GCA_032191745.1 of Picea mariana. Taxonomy (NCBI): domain Eukaryota; kingdom Viridiplantae; phylum Streptophyta; class Pinopsida; order Pinales; family Pinaceae; genus Picea; species Picea mariana. Next base: position 59,312 of record JASDQU010245257.1, on the reverse strand, counting down.
TGAATCCCCAAACTCAGAAAACAATTTTTACAAATTTACGATAAATCCCAAAAATCTAGTTTTTTCATCAATTTGAGCAGATTCGAGTTAGAGATACACCCATATCTTCTATACCGATTTGAATTTTGGAAAAGAGTCCACTCATTACTCAAACTTTCACATTCTATACAAAACCCATATTGTAGAAATTCTAGATCTGATACCATCTGCAGGGAAATCAAGGCGCAAGTTGGCAGTTTGAGATTTTTGCTAATTTTTGCAAAATCATTTCCCTTGAGGTGGAGGTCCACACATGTGATCAGGGTGAATTATTCCCCACGCGACCTCATGTAAACGTCTCTCTGGAAAAAATCCATGTCCCCGATTTTCTTCTAGAAGCATTTCATTTTTTCGAACTATTTCTAGTACCGAACGGTTGTGGATGCTGGTATCGGACGAACACAAAATTGGTACCAGATGAGCGCATAATTGGTACTAGACGAGTTGAGTATTGGATGAATGCAAAAAAATGTACCAGATGAATATGGGATGTTTTCATAAGGTCTGCTTAGATCATTCAAAGTAATTAGAGAGCTTAAAACATCAAATATTCAATCCAAATCATTAATAAATCATCATAAATCATGATTAAACATAAGTTACCTCATATGTACACAATAATGGATAAAATATATGTCTGTTGAGGAAAATAAAAACATAGTGCATATGTATGAGGAAAAATTGGTCAGGATATGGGACAAGATAAGGCAATTGGAGGTGACAAAAATGAGGCTCAACAGATAAGAAGACTGGAAAAAAAGTCATCAAAACGGTTCCATCATGTGGAAATATCTAGTAAAATATTTTGTTGTTATCAGTCAAGGGATGGAATGGAAGGTGGGAAAAGGGAACTCTCTCAGACTGGGTAGGTATTCCTGGGTTGGCACAAATGGTCAACACTTACTCCCCCAAAATCTAATAGACAACGTACATGAGAGAGGCATTTTTCTCCTAAACCAGATTGTTGATGAACAACAAACTTCTATGTGAAGTCAAGGTTGGCAAGATGCACAAGATCTGAACCTGAAAGAACACTTTACAGTTCCCTGGAATGATTATATTCGGGCCCTAAAGTTAATCCATATCAGAATCAAAGATCAGGAGGATGAACTTCTATGGCATCTCAATCCTTTTTTGGTATACTCTCCAAAATAGGGTTATTCTTTCCTGATGACTTTTCTCCATCAACAAGTCCCTGAATGGTGGTGGAAGGGGATTAGGAAAGAAAATTCCCCCTTAAGGCTAGATTTTTCATGTGGTGCCTCTTAAGCAAAAAGGTCCCTACTTGGGATAGGATGAAACTCAACGTTTTAGAAGGGTCGGGTTGGTGTCCCCTTTGCAAGGGATATGAGGAAGCATCTCCACATCTTTTTCTGGGATGTCCTTTTTCACTTCAAACTTGGAAAAATGTCTCATCTGTTTTGGGTCAAACATGCACCTGGCATTGAACATCTATTGAAGAAGCTTGGAAGTCTTGGGTTCGGAACCATAGGAGCAAAATAATCAAGGCACTTCCCCTCCTCATTATTTGGGGAATCTGGCTTTCCAGAAACACTGTTATATTCAAGGAAAATGCCTCACTTCCTGATATAATTGTAGCCAAAATCTTAGCTATCCTAGCACATTTTCCACAAGATAAATATCTACCTCCCCCTAGGCACGTAGTGGAAGAACAAATAAATCCCTCAAGACCTTGGGATTTTTATGATGGTGCCTCCAAAGACACAAAGATCATTGTGGGGGAGGTGGATTCCTCCATCTCTCTCCAACACACATCTTTAAGTTAAAGTGGGGTCTGCGATAGGGATCAAATAACTATGCAGAACTTATAGATTTAAATCTCCTTCTTACTTTTGTTGGGGAAAAATGGATTTTAAACCTTCAGATCTTCAAGGATTCTATGGTGGTCATCAACTAGCCGAGGAAAACACAAAATTGTCACAACATAAATCTTGCTTCAATCTTTGAAGAAAGTATTTTTAATTACAGATATATTTACAAACCTGTCTTTCAACCATGTCTACAGGGAAAGGAATGACACAACAAAAACCTTATATAAAGAGAGAACTTCTATGGCTCATGGGCAGTGGCACATCTTAGAGCTCTTGGATGGGAAGAACCAAGAACATTCTCACAGGCCCTTTATAGAGCAAAGGGAACAACCAATTTTAAATGTTTAAAGGTTATTTTTCCACTTTTTTTTATATATTTCGAAGACTTCCATTAGACATGCTACAATTCATTATATTTTTTGGACATGGTCATCATGAGACACATATACGCTTCTGTATAGCTCTATTTCTTATGGGGCAGTTTTGTATTTTGTTACAAGATACTACTTCTATACTCTTTAGTTTTCTTTAGAAAGACTAGTAGTTTGCATTTACTATTTACTGAGAACTATATCTTTATAGACTTCAGTTTCCATTTTGGCAATAGTAATATCTTTGGGACTAAATGCATGTCTTCGCATGCATTCTTCAGAATGCAAATTTTATATTTCTTAATAAAATTTACGCTTTTTTTCTTTGGAAAAAAATGTATAGGCTGTAAGCCATTTTTGAAAAATTTGTATGACTATTGTTTGCCTCAACATTGTCTTTTTTAATGTAAATATAGTTCGGTTTCTTTTAAAAAAAATGTAATGACTTAAAAAATACTATGATGAGGTGGTAATGTCCCAATTGAATCACAATCAAAACACAACAATCCTACCACTATTAACATGTAGAGAAGTGAGGGGATGTGTTCAAGGATAAATGTATGTTTATAGAACCTAGTAACTTATGGACCTTTTTTTCCAACTAAATGAGATATGAGATTGAGTAACAAGGATGGGAGGGTTGATAATGGAAATAGTGTCGTTGTCATGGGAATAAGAGCATTTTTTATTTTTGAAGCAAATCAAGCCCTTGTAGGTTGTAAGGTTAGATGATGCAATATTGATCCAATGGGATATGAGCATGGCCTATCTTAAAGAGCATATAGAGATGATGGAGATAAGAGGATGGATAGGGTGATTCAAAGTGAGGTGATGTGGGATCCATGTTCAAGGAAGTACTACTCAAATGATGATGATATGTAATAAACATTGGACAAACTAGAAGAAACATTAAAAATATTTATCCAAAAATCACATACACATTAAAATTAAATTATAAATTTGTGTCATTGAACTACACTGGAAAATTCATAGCGTGTCAAGGGCCACCTCCCTTGGTTGTCGAGGCACCCATTTAAATAATCTTCCTCCATTATCAACTCATATTTACCACTAATAAATGAATTTGTCTTCCATTATAAAATGCCCACCATATAATGCATGGTAAGATGAATTTTAAATACCAAGATGACTTCTGATACATATCACCATAATAAAATACAAAAGAAAATTGTTCATGCTCATTCCTATGATGCATAACCAATTCATACCGATAATTTCATTCATTCACCAAAATTCACCATTTTCCCATTCCATTAATAAATTTGATGTAATAATGCATTTCCAAGAATTACATATAGGAATTTAAACATAATTAATAGTAGATGCATTCCAACTACTCATTGACATGCCAATATTCAACCACATGCACATGCATAAATTATTCTCATATTATCATACATGACTATGATCAGGATAGAAATTAATTTTGAATTCACAAACAATCATTCCTGGAATTCTGGTTGCATTCAAATTAGCACTTAATAAAATGTGCAATAGAGATAAATAACATATAAAGAGAATAAAATTGTATCTTCTCTTTGAAATTCAACCACCAATTTGTTGCAAATGGGTTATTTTCCAACCAACCATAGGCATATGCTACATATGTGACCCCCAAGTCAGGGCTATAAGATCACAAGGGCAGAAATCTAGTTGTTGGTTATGTTAAGTTTTAATGTTGTTATTAGGTTATTTTCAATTTACTAGAGCATTCAATGCATTTCCAAAACAACAACATAAATAGGATCACTGAAAGAAACACAATCACAAGGTACACAACATTTTATCCTAGGAAACCCTCATGGGGGAGAAAACCCATCAAACAATTCCTCATTAATAGACTGCCAATATAATGCCAAGACTAAGACCAAACCACCAAGAATAAAATAGGACTGAGCATGCGCCTCTCTTCTCCTTCTTCTTGCAACTACAAATTACTTCAAAATATGTGCACTAGAAGTGTGAGTGAGTGAGTGAACAAGTGACGTGTCATCCTCACTTATAAATACTAGTTGAAGATGCACTAGCGTTATGTCTCTTTACTTAGTAGGGCCGAATTCTTCCAAGAGTGGTTAAAACCACTTTATAAATCGTAGGGGCCGACTTTACAAATACCACCATATAAATATAGTTTGACCAATCCACAAAAGGGGATTTGGTCTTATACAAGACCCTACATGATCAATACACAAAAGGGTATTTGATCTATAAAATAATAAATCAAATATAATTAGAATATTCTTCGAAGTTACAATATTTCAACAGGTTATAAACTCTCACACATAATCCAACCCACAATGATCTAAACATAGAAAATACAATCATCTACCTCATTTTCTCACACAAGAAATCCTCAAATGTTAGGGACCTAACCTCCCTAACCCCCCACGTAGGTAGAATAATATAGTTTCCATGTAATAAAGGTAGATATTAATAAGGCCTAGTAATAAGGAAGAATAAGTCAAATGTAAGAAGACCAAATAGAAGCTTCTGCTTCTAGAAAGATCTTTCTCTAGATTGTTCTTTTGGTAGATAGATTTAGTATACATAGGAGTCGAGGGCATGGGAAGTTTTTTCCTTAAGAATTATTATAATAGAGCATTTCTCTGTTGGAGGTTTCCCCCTCGAAGAGGCAAGTGAACATTGTTTCCTATCAATAAAAGAATTTTTTTGGTGTTGGGTTTCCTTGTATTTTGTTGTTCCGTTGTTATTCTATGTAGTATTTTTGTTTTCTTCTATTGTAATAGATCTTGTACCTAACATAGAACAACAACAATCCACCTTCAACAAGCCACAACTCTTCCCTCTTATCCCTCACAACACCATGAAATTGACACCCCTTCTCTACAGTGTAATCCCTCAAGAAATCTTTTCCTCTAGTGCTTTAATGTAGGCAAGGAAATTTCTTTTGTTGGTTTCCTATGGATTTCCTAGAGAGGTAGACCTTGGCTTTGGCTATGGTTAATTTTGGTACAAACACGTGGTTTTCTATTTATTATGTATCCTAGTCTCCTTGCTCAGTTACAACCATTCACATTCCTATATAAGCAACTAGTAATTATAAGTAATTGTTGGTAATTACAAATGATCATAGCCATGGTAGTATAAAGATAGTTTCCTTCATGGGTGGATAGATAATAATAATAATATAATTTTAAGGTCATGACCTAGTTAGACTCCAAATTAATTTATGAGACCCCCTTGTTAGTGGGACAAGGTACCCTCTGTGTGCAGTGTTTTGACTACTTAAGTCTACATAGATATACATACCATACTCCCCTCCAAATTTTAACTTGTGACCTCTTAAGAGGAAACACATGCTCTTAACCATTAGGCCCACTCAAGTGATGAAGGAGAAGCTTCAATGAGGAAATTGTGGCTCATATACTCTCAAATACACTTGAGACCACATGCCTTCATTGAAATACAATGTATCTCTCATATTTGAATCAGATGTCTAATTCTTTTCAAATTAATATTAATTTAAATCCATACATATTTATATGCATTTCTATTTTCAAATAATATTTACTTAAATTAAATATATTTTATTTATATAATTAAATTTAGAGTAAAGAAAAAAATTACTAATTTATTTTCACAAAATCAATAAAAACATCATTACATATTATTTTATTTAATTAATAAAAAATATTCTAATTTACAACTATCGGTTTTGACACGAAGGATGATACATTTTTCTAATGTGTTGTGTAGTTGTTGCTCTCCTATCACTTTTAAGACCTAAGCATTTTGAAGGAACCTATTCATTTTTATATTATGTTCTGTGTTTATACATTTTTTTTATTGTTGTGTCGTTATTCTATTAATATAAATAATTATTTGTTACATTGTTGTACATATTTTTTTCCAATCACAACCTTTGAACATATTGTTTCTTAAAAAACACTTAAAAAGGATTTTCAAACACACTCATGTTGTTTTCAAATAATTTAAGAAACAAAGCTGCGTGGTAGCGTAGTCCCTACCGGGTTGAATTGGGATAGGAAAAAGTAGCAAAGGCAAATGGAAACTGCAACAAAGATGTGCCAAGCAGCATGAAGCACATGTGGTATCCATGCAGTAAATGACACGTGGCTTGTAGAGCCCCATTTATTTTTTGAAAGTATATAACAAACTAGAATTTGTGCATAGTGGAAGAATTTTTTTTATGACAACACAAATATAAAAGAAGATAAAAAAGTAGTTTAGTTTGAAATATAAGTTACAAGTTCCGAGAAATTTAAATGCATTTTTCATATAGACTGGTGAAAGATAAAAATTTATGAGCACATAAATTTAAAAGGAGATAAAAACATAGTTTTATTTAAAATATATCAAAAAATAAAAGTTTTTTACAAATGCGTTTGTCATATAGACTGGGATTGGGGCCCCATGGACCATAAGAGAAATATGTACACTAAACATGACTGTAGAAAGAAGAAGTAGGCGACGGTAGAGTGCAATACCTGCAAAAAAAATAAATTGAAAGGTATCAGCGTTTGGCTAGACATTTCTATTTAAAAAAGTGGAATAACTGTGTTGATAAACAAAGTAGGATGCGATCGATAGACTTACAATGATGGTACATATGATTCGTTTTGCTATTTTCTTGCAGCTGCCATTTCATTGATGTGGTCGACGACTACTGGAAATGTGGCAACTGCCTGTTGCCTTTCGTCGACGACTTGATTCAATTCCCTTTCGAGCCATTATTCAATGTAGCTTCTCATTGGGGCGACATTGATCTCATTCCAGATTTTTATGTTGAAAAGTTCATTTTCTAATTCCCCAAAGTCAATAGAAAGATTACGTAGAGTCTGATCAATTTCCTCATTCTGTACTGAATAGTCGACTAGCCAGTCGTTGACGTGATCTTGACCATATTCAAGGATGATATAAAACTTTTCCAAAGACAATGCCTTAAACATATCAACTTGTTTATCGAAGTCTTGCCTAGTTAAGGGCAAGGAGTTGACGATTAAGTTGGGGTCTTGGAAGTCGTTGGTCCTTCCGGCTAAGTTTATTCTGGACAACCTTGTGAATAATTTTTCTTTCTTTGATATGGCTTGTTCACATGACTGAACAATGAGATGTAGGTTCTTCACTTTTTCTTTCCAGCATGCATTTAATTGACCGATCCGGTTTTTGGATGGAAGATCTGTTGCACAACAGTCTTATCACTGTTCTGCTGCATTTCGTTGCTCTATCTGCCTCATTGCCTTTCTGCTCACATAACTTGCGCTGTCTGGTCTTCTACTTTTTATGCTCTGTGCACCATCTCCATTCTCTGCACAGTTCCTCTTCTGTGCTATTCAACCGCTGCTCTCTCCTCCTTCTTCACACCTGAATCACTTTTACCAACAACAATCACAACAACCTCCAACAACAACAGCCACCCATCTCTTCTTTGTATGGTGTATTTATAGATTCTGTGCACCCTGTGCATGCAATGTTCACAATGTCTCTGCATGCTTACTCCATGCCAAATTCCTCCACCTCTCGAGTGCTCTACGTGATCATCATCGTGACTCTTCAGCTTCTTTGGTAGTTCAACTACGCGTTCAACTTCACTGGGTGTTATGCTGAGATCCCTCAGCCTCTCTGGCAGTTACACTGTATCGTGCTACCAGTGCCCTCCGATCTTGTTCAAATTCATTTGCACCGTTGGATTGAATCCATGGGATCTTGCATTCAATTCGTCATTTCGACACTTTGCTCCGTTGACCCCAAGTCAGCGAAATTTTGATCACTTGCCACATGTCCCATGATTCCATGGTTTAGATCTGGTCTTGATTCGACGGCTACGATTGTATCGTGATTTCGCGATTTCGCATATCGCAAGTTCTGCTTTGTTTCTTTTGTCTCTCCATATTGCGATTCATGAAACTCCGAGATGGAGCTGAGATCAACGGTCCATGATCTCGATGATTCTACGGTCCAGATCTCATCATGAACTCGCATCTCACGATTTCTTAGTTGGAGGTTCTAGTCACTCCAAGTCGCGATAGGCGAAGCTCCGAGATGGAGCTTTATAGTGCTCTAATTTTTCGCCACGCGTCCTCTTGATCCAACAGTCCTTGATTAAATCGCGATCTCGCATCTCGTGGGTCTGGAGATGAATCATCTCGACTCTCCAAGTCGCGATCCGTGAAACTCCGAGATGACGTCACATGTGGATTGACACGTGTTAAATACTGCCACGTGTCACTCTGATTCGTGACTTACATGTGCCTAAGGTGTTGAATCTGATTGACACCTGTCATTACCTGGGTGTGCCACGTGTCACTCTGACGTGGTTTGCTGTCGTGAGTTGGATCGATGGTCTAGATCACATCTTGATCTGACGGCTCAGATTACATCGCGATTTATCATATCACGAAATTGGCATTCCTGATGTCAAGTGACTTTGTCATTTCAAAGTCCCGATCCCTGATGCCTCTCCATCAACGGTTCATATTCAACCTTAATCTGACGGCTCAGATTATATCATGATTTCACATATCATGAAATCGACATTCTCGTTGTCAATGTTCTTTGACAACTTCAGCTCGCGATCCTCGAAACCCCGACACTTTAAACTCCGTGCAGGTTTTCCCCGATCCAACGGTGGTCGGATCCTGTGCTCAGATCTAATGCCTGAGATCTATTCTCCTCTTCTGTGCACGCTTCTTGTCTTTATTCAGATC
>JASDQU010245257.1:21919-35850 GCA_032191745.1 Picea mariana | reverse complement strand
CAGTCTTTTCACTGTTCTACTGCATTTCGTTGCTCTGTCTGCCTCATTGCCTTTCTGCTCACATCACTTGCGCTGTCTGGTCTTCTGCTTTTTATGCTCTGTGCACCATCTCCATTCTCTGCACAGTTCCTCTTCTGTGCTATTCAATCGCTGCTCTCTCCTCCTTCTTCACACCTAAATCAATTTTACCAACAACAATCACAACAACCTCCAACAGCAACAGCCACCCATCTCTTCTCTGTATGGTGTATTTATAGATTCTGTGCACCTTGTGCATGCAATGTTCGCAATGTCTCTGCATGCTTACTCTGCGCCAAATTCCTCCACCTCTCGAGTGCTCTGCATGATCATCATCGCGACTCTTCAGCTTCTCTGGTAGTTCAACTATGTGTTCAGCTTCACTGGGTGTTATGCTGAGATCCCTCAGCCTCTCTGGCAGTTACACTATATCGTGCTACCGGTGCCCTCCGATCTTGTTCAAATTCATCTGCACTGTTGGATTGAATCCATGGGATCTTGCATTCAATTCGTCATTTCGGCACTTTGCTCCGTTGACCCCAAGTCAGCGAAATTTTGATCACTTGCCACATGTCCCATGATTCCATGGTTTAGATCTGGTCTTGATTCGACGACTACGATTGTATCGTGATTTCGCGATTTCGCATATCGCAAGTTCTGCTTTGTTTCTTTTGTCTCTCCATATTGCGATTCGTGAAACTTCAATATGGAGCTAAGATCAACGGTCCATGATCTCGATGATTCTACGGTCCAGATCTCATCGTGAACTCGCATCTCGCGATTTCTTAGTTGGAGGTTCTAGTCACTCCAAGTCGCGATAGGCGAAGCTCCGAGATGGAGCTTTATAGTGCTCTGATCTTTCACCATGCGTCCTCTTGATCCAACGGTCCTTGATTAAATCGTGATCTCGCATCTCGTGGATCTGGAGATGAATCATCTCGACTCTCCAAGTCGTGATCCGCGAAACTCCGAGATGACGTCACACGTGGATTGACACATGTTAAATACTGCCATGTGTCACTCTGATTCGTGACTTGCATGTGCCTAAGGTGTTGAATCTGACTGACACTTGTCATTACCTAGGTGTGCCACGTGTCACTCTGATGTGGTCTGCTGTCGTGAGTTGGATCGACGGTCTAGATCACATCTTGATCTGACGGCTTAGATTACATCACGATTTCTCATATCGCGAAATCGGCATTCCTAATGTCAAGTGACTTTGTCATTTCAAAGTCCCGATCCCTGATGCCTCTCCATCAACAGTTCAGATTCAACCTTAATCTGACGGCTCAGATTATATCACGATTTCACATATCGCGAAATCGACATTCTCGTTGTCAATGTTCTTTAATGTTCTTTGACAACTTCAACTCGCGATCCTCGAAACCTCGACACTTTAAAATCTGTGCAAGTTTTCCCCGATCCAACGGTGGTCGGATCCTGCGCTCAGATCTAATGCCTGAGATCTATTCTCCTCTTCCGTGCGCGCTTCTTGTCTTTATTCAGATCTGACGGTTCAAGTTCAGTCGGGAATTTTGGATGGGATCCAACGATCAACAATGCTTCTCAGGCCTTCAATCATTCGATCTTCCTGGACTTGTCTTCTCTTTGCCTATTGATCATCGCTGCTATACTCAAGCCATCATCGTTGCTATACTTGCCATCAATGACAAGCATACACTATATGTTAAACATTTGCCAACAAGATCTTGTTGTCTTCTTTTTGTTTCTGTCATGTTGTTGACAAGGGTGCCAAAAAGAAGGACCACGTTTAAATAGAAATTTTCTTCATCTTTTAACTCCGCCTGCAAAAGTTCGTGCAAACTATGTGCCCTAGTTCCAAGGGAAGTGATGGTTTGTGATGTTTCCCATGCCTTAGTAACCAGTTCCATTCTTTTCTTGATATTATTCTCCACATATCCTCTACATGATGCGAGGAGGCTGGAGGATCCTTTTAAGTTGGCTACAGGGGTGGCAGGCATGGCTATTGCCAAAGGATTGGCAAGCATTGGCATAGGAATCAAAGCCTCTTCCAATTCCTTGACCCGGTTCTTTAGTCTGGCATTCTTGAAATCGATGCCTCCAATGGAATCATGAAGTGAATCTTCACTCGCTATGTGAAATTCACAGATTTGGGACGGCCGCATGTTCGCAAGGTTAAACTCTGGATGAGATTTTCCTTTCTTATTTTTTACATTTTTTTTTCAATGATCAATTTTTTGGACTGGCTTTCAAAAACAACGCTCTGGAACACGAAGGATTCATCTTCGTCAAAATTTTCAGTATCGGATATGTCCATTGGACGAATATGCTGAATGGATTCCCCGAGCTGATTAAGGTAGCAGAGCACGCTATCCAGATCAGGCTCAAGTTCCATGTTCTCACTTTGAATTTCAGGCTCTTCCGCCTGTCCCACATTTTTTTTCTCTTCTTGTCTACTGGAAGCTTGTGAGAACTATCAATTTTAGAGTGAGGAGGGTCGTTATCTCCTCCTTTGTTTGAAGAAATTTGAGTTTCTTTGTTGTTGTGGTGGGTCGTTGGAGCGATGCTCCGGGATGTCGTACTTTTTGGAGTGTTATTTGCCAATTGAACACTCTTGTCACCGGGGCCTTTCCCCTATTTCCTGTACAATTTAGTGCTACTTAGTAGTGTGTCTAGGTCGCTAGCATCAAAAGCAAGAGCATTTCCACCAGTGTCTCTGTTTTTGGAAAGGTGTTTTTTGAAAAAACAATCGTCGAAGCCAAGTGTTTGTAAATGTTGTCGAAATTTTTTATCGGGGTCGAACCCTCTTAGGATTTCAACATATCTCAAGCTGAAGTTGCTAGAATGCACTGCGAATTCGTCAATTTTGTTGACGTTTTTCAACACGAAGTCCCTGACTTTCCAAGGCAGAGGAATGAACCTTTTTTTCTCTTCTCTTGGAATAGATTCAACTAGTAGTTATATTGCTGTGCTACTTATGCAACAAACATTCTGTCCGTAATGTGACATGGAAGGAGAGAAGGTTTTTCCCTTGAGCCAAAAATCCTTATCACAATGTAATTATCCAAATGTTCAAGTGTGCCCTTCCTGTCTAAAAAATTGGTTTCCTGTTTAGATATGCGGGGAGCATCTTCTCCTAACAACAAAACTTTGAAAACTGACACAAAGCCATTAAAAACCTCATAAAAACAGTGGGAAGCCTTGTGCTTCCACAAGGCCTGGTACCAGAATGTTACTGGGTCGAATTCCCAGTTGACATTCTTGGACAGAGATAGTTCTGGAAATTGGCAGCAATGTGCTATCACAAAAACTAAGTAGGATGACATGTAAAATTTCTTTTCTCTTTTGAAGCTTAACAATTGGGAACAAATTTCATGGGAAAATAGCTTGCCCCAATAAAAAATGGCTTGTTCCTTGACTGTGAAATACAAAATATAAAGAGCCATCTGGGAAACAGTTGCTGTGGACTCCTGTCCCGTTATTCTTGTAAACAACCAGGCAATTTCGTGGAATGGATTTCTAAATGAACTAACCTGGAAGCTTGTGATATCTTTAGGAACTACAATCGAGTCTTCCAATAAATGGGGCAAGAGGTCCAACCCATTATTATGCTTTGCTAGGAACTGATTGCAATGTTCTCCTCTGAATGTCAATATTGGCTCCGACAATCTTAACATTTGGCTGAAGACCTGAGGTAACAAAGAAACAGAAATAAAGTCCTGCAGTGGAATACTTATTTTATCTGAAATAAATTTATCGGCGCACCAAGAGACCAGCTCCTTACAGTCAAAAAATTCAGGGACTCAACCCGCATGAGCAATCCCAGAGGTCCAAATTACTTGGTTTTGGGCGACAAGGGTTGAGTAATAAGAATATGCCCTAGACCACTGGAAGTTCTAGTCCTCGCGCCCAAAGATGTTCACTGTATCTCCACAGAACTGTTGTCTAGCTGATGCCATAGGTTTATGAGAACATTGGTTTGCTCCAAACGATGGTTGAAATGAACAGTTGGAGCCGATAATGCAACTCTCCACAAAATCTTAGATAGATGCTTCTGAATGGGAAAGCTCCTCGAGCCTTTCATTGATTAATGACAATCTGTATGGGTGGTGCATGATGAACTGTTAGCAGTAAAGCTTACTTATTGCATATTTAGAAGTGCAAAGGTGACAGGTACGACGAAGAGCAATTAAAGATTGGAGATTTCGTGAACGTGCCAAGCCGACGACATGTGAATGACATTTCATGGTTTTGAAATCAACACTCAGAAGGGATAATATAACCCCCCACAAATCTTGGTTTAATGCGTATTAATAGGAGATCTCCTCGAGCCTTTCACCCATCAATGACAATCTATACGGTTCCTGCACAATGAGTTATTATAATTAAATGTCCGTAATTGCATATATATATATATATATATATATATATATACACACACACACATTAAAACAATTTTTTTTTTATTATAGACAAGTGAAAAGGTCACGGATACGGGGGAGAGCAAGGAACGAATGGAAAGGTCTGAAAAGCGATCAAATGGGATTCAAAATAGGGTTATAGGGGATACTCAGGAGAGGTGAGTGCTCCATGGTCAAATTTTATGTATCATAATTTTTGACTGCAAAATGTGTAAAACGAAAGAGAGCATGATGGGGCAGTTCAACGACCGGTTTGTATATTTGCAGAATTCTAGGAAAGTGGTTAAGTATGATGACGAGAAACGGCCGGTCGGACTCGTTTTCAGAATTGAATATTACGATTAGGAACTGGATATTTCTTGAACCTGCCAACCCGACAATCCACGAAAGAAATTCGAAGAAATGGCGAAGTATGGAAAGCAGACGGGCGCACTTCAAAATGGGGTGAAAATAGTTCCACAAGAGACGTGAGGACCTAAAGGTCAAATTGTATGTCTCAGAATTTTTTAGTGCAAAATTTACTATATATATAAAAACATTTTTTTATTATAGACAAGTGCCAAGGTTGGGGAGATGAGGGAGAGAAAGGAACGAATGGCAAGGTCTGAAAAGTGGTTGAACGAGATTCAAAATAGGGTTACGGGGGATACTCAGGAGAGGCGAGTGTGCCACGGTCAAATTTTATGTATAAGAATTTTTTATTGCAGAATGTGTAAAACGAAAGAGAGCATGATGGGGCAATTCAGCGGTCGGTTTGCATATTTGCGGAATTTCGGGAAAGTGGCTAAGTATGGAATAGGGAAACCGTCGGTCGGACTTGTTTTCAGAATTGAGGATTGAATATTTCGTGAACGTACCAACCCGATGACGTGCAAATGACATTCCATGATGTTTGAAATTAACAGTCGGAAGGGATAATATAACCATCCAAAATTTTTGTCTTTATGCGTATTAATGGGAGATTTCCTCAAATCCTGGTTTAGCATTAATGCTTGCTAATTGCATACCTATAAATAAGATCTTATATATAATTGGTAATTTCTAATTGCAAAAGGGTGCGAGAACATGAAACAACGATTATGAATTGGATATTTCTTGAACCTGCCAAACCGACGATCCATGAAAGAAATTCGAAGAAATGGCGAAGTATGGAAAGCACATAGACATGATTCAAAATGGGGTGACAATAGTTCCACAGAAGACGTGAGGACCCGATGGCTAAATTGTATGTCTCAAAAGTTTTTAGTGCAAAATATGTACCACAGAAGAGGGCATGATAGGTAGACTGTAATACAAAAGATGGTATGATTTGAGTTTGATTGTAAATTTGTGTATCACGGAAGTCACAGTATTTTTCGCAGGTCATGGAACAATAGAAGTCCAACTTAGAGCCTGCCTACTGGGAATCCACGATCGGAGAAGTGCCTGGGTATGGAATGGGGAAGCGGTCGGTTGGTGTCGCGATATTAGAGTACGAGTTCAAACGTGAACCCGCAAGTCCGCCTACCCGCGTAGCTCGACATTTTCGAAAAAACGAATAAGTGACAAGAAAGATAAAGTTCAGGGAAAAGAGAAATAGATATTTGGATAAGCATAGAAGACGAAAAAGAAGTGCTAATATATTCACATCTGTAACATATATCCCATTTCTTGCCAAGATATATACTTGGAAAGAAGTGCAAAGGTGGCAGGCAGAGAAAACAACGACTAGGAATACGATCTGCTAGTTTACTTGGCTCTTGGTTGTATGCTTCGTCTGTCAATTTGTATATCGCGGAACTCCGAGTGTTATTTGCAGGAAACATGACAATATAATTTTATTTTTTTAGCCAGCTAGCCCGCAAGTTTGCCTGTCAATTTGTATAGTGCAGAACTCTGGGTGTTGTTTGTAGGACACAGAACTATAGAGGACATGATTTTCCCTTTAATATAACCTCTTTGACGTAAATTTAGTATGTGGCTCGTTTTATCACTTTTCCATCCATTATATATCACAATCTTGAGCCCGCCAGCCCTGGAGTCCGTCTATCAATTTGTATATCGTGGAACTTTGAATGTTGTTTGGAGGTCACGAAACAATATAAGTGCAATGTTGAGCCAGCCAATGTGCAAGTTTGCCTGTCAATTTGTATATCACAAAACTCTGGGTGCTACGTGTAGGACATAGAAAAATAGAGGCCCAATTTAGACAAAGGGGAAGCACTCGATCGAAACGCCTGAATCCGCCAACCCGCGTAGCAAGGCATTTTCAGAAAAAAATGACTAAGTAACCAGAAAGAGAAACTACAGGGGATAAAAGAGTGGGAAAATAGAAAGGCGGAGGGAAATTTTCGTAAGCACGAATTGGTTTCAAACAAGCCCCATTGTTGCAAAACCATCATTTTCTACTAATTGTCATCAAATGCTTTGTTGAAGATTAGATTTTATTGCAACTTGCGGGTGTAAGTGTGTTCTTGATACATTCTTCCATGATTGTAACATATTAACTCGAGTATTAAAATTATTGCATTATGGGTTGTTAGCATTAAAGCTTAATAATTGCATGTCTAGAATCAAGAATGATGATTTTGGTGCAACATTGTGATTTGGTATTTCTATGTTCTAATAATTGTCAACAAATGCTTTGTTGACGATTAGATTTTATTACAACTTGTGGGTGTAAGTGTGTTCTTGATACATTCTTCCATGACTGTAACATATTAACTCGAGTATTAAACTTCTTGCATTATGGGTTGTTAGCATTAAAGCTTAATAATCGCATGTCCAGAAACAAGAATGACAATTTTGGTGCAACATTTTGATTTGGTATTGCTATGTTCTATCTGCATTGCGAGTAGAATTGAACGTTGGTTTGAAACTGTGTGCAATCCATTTTTTTGTTTGCATAAAATCCTGGTGGAGCAACACAGTACATTGTCATATAATTGTTAGATGCTCCATCTTAGAACAAATTACCTAAGCAAATACAATATCAAAGAAATACGAGACTACTAAACCATGCCAATGAGAAGAGGCGTTAAATCCATAAAAGAAGCAACAACGAAGACTCCAAGGTAAATTTTTTTAATAGCAAATCCATTAAAAAAAAAAGAACACCAAGTACTGTACATCTATCCTTAGAAATTGACCCATTTATTTGGGCCAAAACATTGAACGTATCTGCTACAAACACAAGCATGGGATCCACAATATGCAGGAGCCATCGAGATGCTCTTCAACATGCATACAAAACTGATTAACATGCCTTTTTTTAGGAAATCCTTGCAGTTTTCTCCTCGATGGATCATCCTGTGGTAAAATTGATAGTTTTCAGAAGCTTCCCGTGAGGAAGAAGATGAAGAACGTTGTAGGGAAAATGGAAAAGCCATTAAATGAAAGTTAGGACACACCAAGAAAACCCCTCTCCACAGTCGAAAAACTTTAGGGACACAGATTGCATGTGCAATTTCAGAGGCCCAAATTAGTCCATTATGGGTGGAAGGAGATGACTAGTAGAAATATGCCTTGCACCAGAGGGAGTTCTGGTTCTCATTCTCGAAGATGTTAATTGTATATCCAGAGAACATGATAGTAGTCACGCAAGTGAATATTTTTTTGTCTTGAAATATATCTCTGGGAGCATCAACAAATAATTTCTTTACAGTGAAAGTCTTCTGCTCAGAACAGACTAATTTGGACCTCTGGAATTCCTAATTTCGAGCTGCAAAGCGTCTATTGCATTCAACGTCCGTTTCTTTTCTGAAACTACTTCTTTTGGTGTTGTCAGGACCACCATCACTAAGCTGGGAAATTCCGCCCATTATGGTTGATTTCAATTTGGGTGCAGGAGTGGGAAAAGTCTCTGCATTGCCATTATCCGTTGTTGTATCATCGCCCAAAGTGAATTTTTTTTTGGCTTGAAATATATCTCTGGGAGCATCAACATATCATTTCCTTATAGTGAAACTCTTCCGCCAAGAACAGACTAATTTGGACCTCTAGAATTCCTACTTTTGAGCTTCAAAGCGACTATTGCGTTCAACGCCGGTTTCTTTTTTGAAACTCCTTCTTTTGGTGTTGTCAGGACCGCCATCACTGACCTGGGAAGTTCTGCCCGTTATGGTTGATTCTGATTTGGGCGCAGGAGTGGGAATAGTCTCTGCATTGCCATCATCCATTTTTGAATCATCACCCATCAAATCATCTTCTTCCGTCTCGGAATCCATGGCATCAACCTCTGTGTCAGCCATCAATGCAACTGGATAGGTTCTCTGAGTAGGCAGGGTTTCCTTGGAATTATTTGGCTTGAAATATATCTCTCAGTGTACCAAGGGACCATCTCCTTTTTTGTCGCTGGGTGGAGGGAGATGAGTAGTAATAATATGCCCTAGAATACTGGAACCTATGGCCATCATGCCCAAATTTGTTTACTATATCCAGACAGAACTGCTACCACAAGTTAACGAGAATTTCCATTTGCTCCATACGATGTTTGAAATGAAAATTGGGGAGGGATAATATAACCCTCCACAAATCCTGCTTTAATGCGTATCAATGGAAGATATCCTCAAGCCTTTTGCTGATCAATGACAATCTCCAGGGTTTGTGCGTAATGAGTTGTTACCATTAAATCTCACTAATTGCATATTTAGGAAAAAATGTGAAGGTGGCGGTGGCGACAAAGAATTATTAAGAATTAGAGATTTCTTAAAGGTGCCAACTGGTCGGCGCACGAAAGAGATTGCATCACGTTTGAAATGAATACTTGGAAAGGATAACACTCTTCTTCGCAAATCTTGGTTTAATTCGTAGTAATGAAAAATCTTCTCTGGCCTTTCAAACATTAATGACAATCTTAACGGTTCCTGCAGTATGAACTACTAGCATTAAATTTTATAATTGCATATATGGAAATAAGTACAAAGGTAGCAGTGATGGCGAAGAGTGACCAAGAATTGTACATTTTGTCCACCCGCCAACCTGCAAAATAAATTCCAAGAAATGCCCAAGTATGAAAAGCGGTCAGGCGGGTTACAAAAAAAGGTTCAGAAGATATACCCAGGAGACGTGAGGGGCCGATGGTCATATTGCATCTCAGTGATAGATATCGGTCGTCAACTTGTATATCACAGAATTTCAGGTGTTGTTTGTGCGTAGGGGAACAATGGAAGTGCAAAGTTGAGAGAACAATTTGTATATTGCGGAACTTCGGGTGCTGTATATAAAAGCATGAGACATTCGAAAAAAGGACCAAGTAAACAAAAAGCGAAAGCATATGAGATGAAGGGGAATTTGTTTTCTAATTTGTAAATCGAGGAAGTTTGGGTGCTATTTGCAGGCAACAGAACAATGGAAACACAATGTTGAGCTCGCCTATGTGGAAACTCGCGATTCAAAAAGTTTGTTCAATATGAAATGGGGAAGCGGTCAGTCAGGATGGTGATATAAAAGTAACAATGGAAATCTGGAGACATGAATCTGCCAAATCCCGCACCTAGACATTTTCCAAAAAACGAGTAAGTAAAGAAAGGGAAAGCAGAGGGCAAAAGAGAAATCAGATGGTAATTTTTGGAAGCGAGAATTGTTGTAAGAAATCACCATTGATGGTCTTAACAGTAACTATGGAGTGCATTAAACATGTTAATAGGTTCTTCAATCAAGGAATTGATACAACGAGCAATGTTTATAGTTTCCAGGATCTGTTTGTATAAGAGAAGCGTCGAAAAGTTACAAAAAAATCAATTTTTGGATGTTTAAGTAAAGTTTTTGTACTATTAGCTTCACCACAAGTATAACAGCGACAAATTTGAATTTTAGCGTCCTCTCCTTCATATGATTGTTCCATTAGACTTCGCATAATATATATTCTTTTATTTCAATTTGTTTGCTAATTTGTAGATCGCGGAAGTCCAGGTGTTGTTTGCAAGCGAAGAAACAATGTAAACGCAATATTGAACCCGCCTATTCCGTAACTCTCCTATTCAGAAAACCACGAGCCAAAAATTTTGTACAATATGAAACGAGGAAGCGGTCAGTCGGGCTGGTGATATAAAAGTAAGTAAAATTTGAAGACATGAATCCGCCAACTTCCGCACCTAGAAATTTTCCGAAAAAATGAGTAATACATACTAAATATGTACTTCTATAAAGTATGGACATGAGATTTTATAGAGCATGTACAGATCTTGCATTCCATACTTAGCCACTTTTTGGATCACGGGTTCTCGAGCTGGCGGGCTCAAAATTGGGCCTCTATTGTTCCGTGCCCTACAAATAGCACCCGAAATTTTGCGATATACAAATTGACAAGCAGACTTGCGGGCTGGCTGGCTCAACATTGCACTTCTATTATTTTGTGTCCTCCAAACAACACTCAGAGTTCTGCGATATACAAATTGACAGACGAACTCCAGGGCTGGTAGGCTCAAGATTATGATTGTTTACGGATGGTGATCCCTATCAATTATCTAACATGATCTAAAAACATTATTTTCAATTCTAAATTATTAATATTAAATATTGATATTGTACAATTTAATTAGACAAAAAAGTTTGTACAATATGAAACAGGGAAGCAGTCGATCGGGCTGGTGATATAAAAGTAAGTGAAATTTGAAGACGTGAATCCGCCAACTTCCGCACCTAGAAATTTTCTGAAAAATGAGTAATACATATTAAATATGTACTTTTATAAAGTATGGAAATGAGATTTTATAGAGCATGTACGGATCCCGCATTCCATACTTAGCCACTTTTTGGATCATGGGTTCTTGGGATGACGAGCTCAAAATTGGGCCTCTATTGTTCCGTGTCCTACAAGTAGCACCCATAGTTCCGCGATATACAAATTGATAGGCGAACTTGTGGGTTGGTTGGCTCAAAATTGCACTTCTATTGTTCCGTGTCCTCCAAACAACACTTAGAGTTCCACGATATACAAATTGACAGACGAACTCTAGGGCTGGCGGGCTCAAGATTGCGATTTTTTACAGATGGTGATCCCTATCAACTATCTAACACTATCTAAAAACATTATTTTCAATACGAAATTATTAATATTAAATATTGATATTGTACAATTTAATTACATAAAATTATTAAATGATGTTAAATATCTTATTTAAAAGAAAAACCTGCGTATTCGGAAACTCACGATCCAAAAAGTTTGTACAATATGAAACGGGGAAGCGGTCAATCGAGCTGGTGATATAAAAGTAAGTGGAAATATGAACACGTGTATCTGCCAACTTCCGCACCTAGAATTTTTTCGAGAAACAAGGAATGCATACTAAATATGTACTTTTATAAATTATGGACATGAGATTTTATAGAGCATGTACAGATCCCTCATTCCATACTTAGCCACTTTTTGGATCGTGGGTTCTCAAGTTGGCAGGCTAAAAATTGGGCCTCTATTGTTCTGTGTCCTACAAATAGCACCTAGAGTTCCGCAATATACAAATTGACAGGCAAACTTGTGGGATGGCTGGCTCAACATTGCACTTCTATTGTTCCACGTCCTCCAAACAACACTCGGAGTTCCACGATATACAAATTGACAAACGGACTCCAGGACTGGTGGGATCAAGATTGCAGTTGTTTACGTATGGTCATCCCTATCAACTATCTAACATTATCTAAAAACATTATATTCAAATACTAAATTATTAATATTAAATATTGATATTGTACAATTTAATTACATAAAATTATTAAGGGATGTTAATCCACTTATTTTTAAAAAAATGAAGGAAACAAAACAAAGCTTTTTTAAATTCTATCACCGCAAGCATAACAATGAACAATTTGAATTTTATGGGCCTAATGTTGATATGATAGCACAATTGGACTTCACACAGTATATATTCGTTTATTACAATATGAAACGAGGAAGTGGTCGGTCAGACTATGTTGGTTGTGGAGCCTGATTATTTTTGTGATTTAGAGGTCTTTTACTTTCAGCCGTGTTTATACCCCATGAAGTATTTACACCCTAGAAGTATGTACACTCTTCCACGCGAGGGAGTGTAGAGGGGGGGTACCCCCTCTGTGGGGTCCGGGGGGGCTATCCCCCCGGCTGGGGGTTCTGGGGGCAAGCGGCCCCCCAGTGGGGGTTCGGGGGCGAAGCCCCCGAAGCAAAAATTATCTTGTAAAAGTATATTGTAATTTCATTGTAAATCTGGACCGTTCATTATAAGGTCGCAGATCTAATGATAGAGATTATGTTAGGGTTTTTTGCCCTAGAAGGCAATCCTCTTTTATGAGGGAAATGTATTGCAGCTATGTATGTTGGGGAGTATTGTATTCTGAGAGAGGAGACTATGAGATAAAGAGGAAGTTACAGCGGGTTTTGCTGTAGGTTGCATCCCTTCATTTTGTTGGATAATAATAAAGAAAGGACCTGGCAATTTCTCTGGTGGACGTAGCCCACACTGGGTGAACCACGTAAAGTTTTGTCTCTCTTGTATTGTGTATCTTCTATGTTTTATTTCCRCATTTGTTTTATTTTATTGCTCCGCGGTCCTGTTTCTTCTAACAACTGGTATCAGAGCGTAAGGTAACTCACAGGAAAAGAGGGTTCCTGGTTCGAGTGGGAGCAATGTCGGAAGATGGAAAGTTTAGGGTCGAGAAATTTAACGGCCAAAACTACCAGTTATGGAAGATGCAGATGGAAGATTATTTATATCAGAAGGATCTATTCCTACCATTGAGTGGATTAGCAAAGAAGCCGGCTGCCATTAAGGGCGAAGAATGGGAGATTCTTGACAAAAAGGCTCTAGGAACGATATGGCTGAGCCTGGCAGCGTTGGTGGATTTCAATATCTTGAAAGAAAAGAAAACGAAGGGTTTGATGGATGCATTGGCCAAATTGTATGAAAAACCCTCGTCATCCAATAAGGTGTTTATAATGAAGAGATTATTTAATATGAAGATGTCATAAGGTGGGTCTGTTGTAGATCATTTAAATGAATTTAATACGGTTACTAATCAACTAAGTTCTGTAAAAGTGGACTTTGATGATGAGGTTAGGGCTCTTCTAATCTTGTGCTCATTGCCAGAAAGCTGGAATGTCTTGGTCATGGCTATAAGTAACTCTGTCTCTGGTTCAAATACTTTAAAATTTGATGATGTTGTTGGTGTTATCCTTAGTGAGGAAATGCGACGGAAAAGCACAGGTGAGACATCAGGTAATGCGTTGAACATGGAGAACAGGGGAAGACAAAAGGATAGAGGAAAGGGCTTAGGGAACCATGGGAATTCTAGGAAGGGTAGATCCAAATCCATACTTGGAAATATAGAGTGCTGGAATTGTGGGAAGAAAGGACATATGAAGAAAGACTGCAGAGCTCCAAAGAAACAAAGAGATGGACATCAGGAGAGAAATCATGAAGCAAATGTAATAGTTGATGTGTTACAAGATGCTTTGATTCTTTCTGTAGATAATATTTCTGAGTCTTGGGTAGTAGATTCAGGGGCTTCATTTCATGCCACACCCCATAGGAAACATTTTCTAGATTATGTTCAAGGTGA
>JASDQU010245257.1:0-17419 GCA_032191745.1 Picea mariana | reverse complement strand
ATTTTGTTTCCCCCCGACATTGCTTGATCTATCATGGATTTCATAACCAACATAGAGTCCCCCAGAGTTGTTAATGTTTTGAAGCCTTCTTCATTTGCGATAAAAAGACCCCTCCACAATGAATAAGCCTCGACAAGATTGTTTGAAATGTTTCCAAGACCCCAGACATAGTAGACAATCTTGTTTCCCCTAGGATCATGGAGACTCCCCCCACACTTGCCACCCTCAGGTTGTTGTTAGAAGCACCATCAAAGAAAAGAGTGTTTAAATGCTGTTGCATCCTCCAGGCCAAAATATCAAAAGGGTATTTCCTAATCATCCTATGAGGAAGGGAGATCACTCCCTCTTTGTTGTGAGAGATGCCAACATGATCCAATTTGAATTTCGAAAACCAAGATTTTTCTAAACTATCTAGCACCTGATCCTGTGCTTTAATTCTTGTTTGTGATCGTGATGGTGATTACCACGGCGGTGATTACCACGTCGGTGATTANTTAAAGTGGTTTCCATTGGTTGACACCTTTCGTTATTGATTTTTTTTTTGTTCTGAGCAAGCCAAATTTCCCAACAAAGGAACTTCAATAACACTTCCTAGACCCTATTGAAAACTAGTTTTCACTTAAAGCTCCTTTTGTACATATTACACCATTGTGTGAAGAACTCCTCTCAGGATTGTGGCCACTGAGTTTAATGAGATAGACCTGCGAGTGCGCAGGACCACACTTCTTTGGCATAGATGCAATCAAGGAACATGTGTTGGATCGATTCCTCTACCTTGGCACATAAGGAATGTTGAGAAGGGCTCGATGTTTCTTTATTATTTAAATTATCTTTTGTGAGCATTTTCTTGTGAGCCAAGATCCAACATAAATTGTTGGTCTTCAGTAGCCCATCATTGTTCCAAATCTTCTTCTGAAGTATTGATCATTGGGACAGATTTGTTTCCTCCAACAAGAGATCATATCTGTCACTCACTGATAAGAGTGAATCCCCCCATCCCCTTCTATATTTCTCAGATTTGTTGCATGGAGCACAACCTAAGAGTGCCTGAGCTAAGGAGTGGGAAATATAAACTAGAGGTTCCAGAGGGGATTCAATTATCCATCCTAACCAATTTCTAGAAACCTCGTCCCATTTAGAAATGTCATGGATGGAATGGATCTCTTGATCATACATCCATGCTTGAAGAGTGGCAAGATCCTCTCGGGTAGAGAGATTCTCCCTTTCATATGTGTTTTCCTTCCAAATTTCAACATATTTCCCACTTCCATGGATCCAAGTGAGCTTTTCTTTAATAACTGGGATGGAAGGTTTTATGAGTTTGAGAATGGGAGAGCCTTTTAGCTCCTTGAGTGGGAGGTCTATACATCTTTTCCTTGTTCCTCTAAAGTATTTCCTCCACAAACCTTCTTTCACCAAGTTGGTCTACCAATGATCGTCCTTTGCAACAATTTTACCACCATTTCCACTTTCATCATTGTCGAGTCCCTAATTACAAGTTGTCCTCTATATTTTGGATTCATAACCACTTTCCAGTTGACGAGATGATATTTCAAGTTTCATTCAATCTACCACCTTGCCATTGGAATTTTTGAATGTCCATGAAAATATGGTTCATGATGATTCGAGGAGCCAAAAAGGCCGATCATTGGTAGAGTAGCATGGTCGAGAGGACATCCTTGATGAGAAAAACACGTCCAATGGGGTTGAGCAACCGGGAACCCAATTATGCAAATTTGAGCCTAATATTTTCCACAATATTGTTGCAAGCTTGCGAAATGGTGTTTCTCAAGGAGATTGGGATCCCAAGATAATGAAATGAAGACCATTTTTTGCAAGGGGAAATTGGAAGAGTCCAAAGATCAAATGCATCACCTATGAGTTGGAATTCCATCTATAGATCTGGAACTTCCTTCTATTGTCATCCTCCAAAGGAATCCAAAAAGGAAACCAAAACATGATTGAATCTTGAAGCAATGATTAGAGAGGCTCCACCAACCAACAACGTGTCATCAACAAATTGTGAATGGTTGACATTTTTTATACCTCTAACAATATAAATTCCTAAAAGATTCCCAGTATCACTTTCAAATTCCAACTTGCGGTTGAGTGAATTATCCATAATGATAAATAAAAGGAGAGATAGAGGGAAACCTTGTTGCAATCCCCTATTACTTTGAACGAAGGATGCGGGCCAACCATTAATGAGAGGGGATATCCATGGTGAGTTGATGCAAGAAGATATCCATTGAATAAAGGCATAGTAGAAACCAAACATATCCAGTACCTTAAAGAGGAATTAATTCCTATCATGAGAGAAAACTTTTGACATATCCAACTTAATAATCATACTCCATTGTTGCTAGGCTTGAGTGAACAGCTTCCTGCACTAGAACAATGTTGTAAATGATCTGTCTATTATGCATAAAACCTCCTTGGTTAGTGGAAATAATCTTGGGAAAATATTTTCTAAGACAGACAACAATAATCTTGGTGAAAATTTTATATGAGGAGTTACAAAAGGAGATGGGCCTGAATCTTGCAAAAGAAGAGGGAGTTGCTTCTTTGGGAATTAGATCCAAGAATGAGTAGTTTTTTATTTCCACCTAGTTTACATGAGCTATGTTCATATTGAAGCATTAATCTTAAGTCATGTTTAATAATATCCTAGAAATATCTAAAAAAGGATATAGAAAAGCCATTAGGACCTGGGGCTTTGTCCAACTCTAGGCTCCAAATCACAAACTTGATTTTTTCTTCATTGATGGGTTGAACCAATTATTGGTTTTATTCACTTGAGATTATTTTTTGGATGTGCTCCACCATATCTTCAACATTCTTGGACTCGGTTTCATTTTGTTGAGAGTAGAGAGAGGTGATGTGTTGTCTAGATGCCTCCTTGATAAACGAGCCCTTACTCACTTGTGGAAAAAATTGGTGTTCATATCTCCTAGTTTGAGTCAAAGGCTCTGGGATTTGAAGTGCCAATGATCTTCCTCTTGCCTCATTGCCCAGTGGAGAAAGTTTTCTAGAAGAACTTCCTCCTCCTATATTTGTGACATAATCTCTTCACTTTCCATTCTGATCAATTGCATCTCTTTAACCTTGGAGCAAATATTTCGTTTTTCAATAGAGGGTGACAAGAAAGACTCTTTGGCCCATTCCTTTAAGGATTTTTTGACTAGATTAAGTTTCTTCTCCCATATATACACTGGACTTTCAGGTATCCAAGTGTCCCAAGCTCAACGAAATCTATCAACAACATCCTAAGAATTAATTCAAAGAGGATTAAATCTAAAGGAAAAAGGACCATGGTCGGGGGAATTCTGAAAATGGAGTGATATAGGCTTATGGTATGAAGTAATAGTTGGAAGTATCTTGGATTTGAAAGTTTGGTTCTACATTAGAATATTGGTTTGAACCGTAAATCTATCAAGCGAGGTTTCAATATGATCGGGACCTGATCGTTTATTGGTTCAAGTATACTTTCCTTTAATGGGTTTGATATCTAATGGATCCCAATCCACAATAAGCTCCTCCAAATTCTCCTGAAAGGGATATCTGACAAAGCTTCCTCCCATTTTCTCTGCGTTGTTTATGATAGCATTGAAATCACCAACAATAATGCAATCTATAGAAAATTTTGAGTTTTTGAGGTTCAAAAGCGATCTCCAACAAATATCTTTGTCTGTGTAGTTTACTAACATGTAAATATTGAAAATGGTTATCATCTTACTAGTCTGAATGGATTTGGATTTTGTCAATATCTAGTTCTAGGTTGGAAAATAAAACTCTAGACTTACCTACTAAGTATTCCAAACAATGCATAAACCCCATGATTCCCCTCTTGAATATTCAACTATTCCTTCACCCTATTTCCATTGTTTCTTCAAAATTTTGACTACTTCTAAAGCTTTCATTTTAGTATCTTGGATAGGAGTATTGTTGGCCTTTATTATTTTATTAGATCTTTGACTGCAGTTGCTTTTGGGTTGTTTCCTAAACCCCTACATTTCCAAGAGACTAAGATCATTATTTTAACAAAATTTTAATGGAACCCCCTTTATAGGGTACCTTCATGAGGATTTCATAGGTTTGGAATCCCTTCCCATGATTTTCGCAAGAGTTTGTTGAGATCCCATCATAATGTCTTTATTTAGCTACTCCTCCCTCAAGGTGTAGACTACCCTATCTATGTACTTTCTCATAGAGTTAAAGATGCAATGAAGGGAATCATCACTCCAACAATGGAGTGGAAGGTGCGGGAGGTGCACCCAAACTGGAAGAAGTGAAGCAACATCATTCTCCATATTGAAATCAAGAAACCATCTATTCAAATACATTCCCTTGGCACCCATAAAATATGTTCCATTGCAGCATATCAAGTCTTGATTTTCCTTTAGTTAAAAAATAAAGGTGTGGAATCCTCTCCCACAGAAGAAATGATTCAAGTATCCTTTGATATGGGGCTTCCAATTTTTTTGAGTCCAAGTGGCAATTGTTTTTGTAGAAGGAAAAATACTCGTGAACTAATTGACAAAGCCACAATTTCCTAGGGATAATTTTTTGTGTCTAGACAAGGTAGAGGGTAGTTTTACTTCTGGAATTTCTTCTAGTTTCTTCACAGAACAATTCTATTGGGATTTGGAATTCTTGACGGAAGCTATGACCATGGCTAGAAATGTGACTGCTTCTTCATCAGAAGGGGGATGTTGTTGCCCCTTGCACTTCCTTCCATCTCTCAGATCCGAATCACAATAGGGTTTCTAGGGTTTCGCTTAAGTTGCCATAGGTAATCCTTACTTCCATTCCAATGATTTAGAGGAATCTTAATATGGGAGCTTCAACCAAGTTTCTTTTTAATATCTTAAATGACTAGTTGAAATTTGCACTAGACATCATTACAAAGTACTCTCTCTCTCTCTCTCTCTCTCTCTCTCTCTNGTCTCTCTCTCTCTCTCTCTCTCTCTCACACACACACACACACACACACACACACACACACACACATATCATGCTCGACATTATTAAATATTTTTCGTTATATTTTTATATGGTGTTTGATGTGAGAGAGCATTTTATTTACAACAAAAGGCCCAATGGAAGACAATCATTTTAGCATAGAAGCGATGACATTATTTTATCCCTTGAATGGTGTTTTTTAATACCCCTAGACTGAAACCCAATTGAAAATGTACATATAGGTTAGTGAGCCAGGATATTTTGAGGCCATAGTTCCTGTGTGATTCTCATGTTGAAGAGAATAGATGCTAAAATGATAGCGAGCCTATCATTGTAATATGTCATCACACTGAAATTATTAATAAAAATGCATCATTGTTGTAGACCAACTAGACAAAAGGAGTATAGGGGGCTAGAAATCCACTATAAGGGAAAGTGGGGCTAAGAGTATCGAAAGAGGGGCTAAGTCAAGGGAATATTATATTAATATTTCCTAAAGTCTAAGTTATATGATATTTTTATCCTAAGTCCTAAGGATGGGGAACATATCATCCAAGTGGGGACAAGGTAGTTCCCAACATGAAAAGTGACAAGTTGGGAACATGCATACTTAAAGTAAGAACTTAGTACATTTCCTATGGATTCAAGGATTATTCTCTTGTTCATTCTACCATCCATCTGTTGTACATGTACTTGGGATATTTTGGAGCTGATTTTATCTGGTAAACTTCGGTAGTTTGAGAAGAAGAAGCAGGTTGTCAAGTCTGTGTGCATTCTGAAGAAGTGGGTTGCCAGGCCTGTGAGCATTCTCTATGGGTGAGAAAACTCTTGTGAATTGTTTTCCCTTTGCACTAGGAAATAGCTACAGAACTCTGAGACTTTTTTTCTGACCTATTTTTGAAGCCCCAGAAGGAAAGTGGGACAATCGAAGGATTGTTGAGAAGAGAAGGGGTACACTTCCCTGGGTGAGATAGGCTATGGGAAATGAGAGGTTGTAGGCTAGTTGTAGTAGTTGTCACCTTGACCTGAGATTAATTTGTTGTTTGATAGACCTTATCTTGACTTAGGAAGCTTGTTTCCTAGTGGAGTTTCTAGTCTCGGCTCGGGGGTGACTTGCTGCTGAGATTTATGAGAAGCAAAGTCTGAGGTCTACATGCAATTGGCGAATTATTAAAAAAATAATTTTTATTTTATCTTTGTTTTTATGCTATTTACACTGTGACTGCTTATATAGATTATGTATGTTTTGTTATACTTGTTTATGAATAAATTGTATGTTGTTTGCATTTCTTAATGGATGCATATGTAGAGAATGTTATTAATTAAATGGTATCAGAGATGGAATTTTTGTGTGGCATGGCCCAACTTGGGGTTGGGGATGCTACATTGTGGTATCAGAGCCATAGGTTCAACATTGAGCCTGCATGGGCTATTAGTTAGCACACAAAAGCCAAAATTGTAGAAGTTAAGCTCAAAGAATGTTTGCAACTTGCTTGACAAAATGCTTCAGGAAAAACTTGGGAATTTCCCAACATTTTTGGGAGAATTGTATTCAGGGGTTAAAATCCCCAAGTTTAATCTTTGTAAGGGCATTTTTAATCCCATAATCGATCGAATTTCAGGAGTTGCAAAGAAATCATGGAGAATTTCGATGAAATTGGGCAAAAGCCTCAATTTTTGAAGTGGATTTCGTTGAGAAATTAACATAGAAGTGTCAAATTTTGGGTGAATTAGTAGAATTGAAATGCATAGGGTATAAATTGGTCATAGAGAGCTTAATTTCAGAGCTTCCATGGTGTCCTGTGTGAAAACTAAAAATTATGCCTTTTGGAAAAATTTGAAATTTGGATATTTTTCTGTATAGTGACGTTTGCATGACATAGAGGCCATGTGTCAGCTGAGGTGGAGAAGGGTGATGTGTACTTCCATGGAAGAAGGTACACGGTGATTGGTGTGGTAGGTGGTAGGTGATGTGGATCCATGGTGGTGGGGCTATTTCCTTTCCTGCGGAACCTTGACTCTAGACCCACGATGAGATTTCAAGAATTGACTAAGTAAAAGAATGGATCGGTCATATGGAGAGGATCGGGGGTATGTATGTAGGAAGCATGGAATTTATGCGGCCTGGGGTAAATTTTACAAATTTGACTAAGTGTCAAGATATCGCTAGTGTGAAAGGTATGGCAAAGAGAAAGCTTAACATTCCACAGAGCGTGATAGATTTCAAGAAATTAAACTAAGTATAAGGAATCAGTCGGAAGGAAGGGCTACGGATGTAAACAATACGATATGGAAAGAGCTTCAACCTACAGTGAGAGAGGATTTTAGAAATCTTTCTAAGTATGGGTGCAAAATGAGGGTGGCAGAATGTGAGGGTGCATTTTGTAGGCCGCAAAAAAGTAACAAGAATAGATAATGGGTTATGAACCCATGACAAACTTAATAAAATTCTAAGTATGGGTGCAGAATAAGGACGGTGAAACACGAGAGTGTATTTTGGAGGTTGTGAAAGTTTGAATGAAAGAAATGATTACCTTAGACTTGCGGTGAAATGTTTTGATGACTAAGATTGAATCAGAATCCAAATCAGATAGTTATTGAGTATCAGGATCGTGTTGGGTGTTCTGGTGGCCAAAGATAACAAACCAATGGTCAAGATTAAATCCAAATGAATGATCGAACTATCGTTGAGTGTTGAATCTATGTTGCATGTGCTAATGGATATCCTTTCCTAGATGATATTTCTTTCCCTTCCCTCACCATCAATAAATTTCTTCCCAAGACTCATAATTGAGCAAGAGAACAATTGATGGAAAGGTCTTGGATAGAGGATCCCATGTATTCACCCAAAAATTTAAATGGGGCGATAAAAACAATTCACAAGAAATTACACATGATATTTCTTGTGCATTTAAAGGGAAAATTGGTGCATCAAAATGATAGATTTGTTAAATTATTGTGGTCTATAAAATCCTATTGCATGCACGTTTTGAAAAACTAAGGGCACAGATAGAACCAAGCATAATTCAACAGAGAGATCAAAGACTATAGGCATGGAAGATTCACAGAGAACTTACAACTATGAAGATGAAGTCAGGGGGTTTGGTGTGACCATGGGTAATTCAATCCAAAGGGCATGGAGAAGGCAAAGAGGAGAGCATGAATTTGGTAGAGATTATTAAGATTCTGTAAAGAGATGTGCCAATCTATAAGGATGATAATGAGAGGCTTATGAAGGCTAAGGAGCAACAAGATGGATTCAACATCAATATGTTGTAGATATTGGAAATAATAGAAAAAAAAATGGATAAGTAGACAGAATCAAGCAAGTCCATGAGTCTTAGATATCCTACCAGAAGGGAAGAATTTAGAAGTGAAGGTATAAATCATCATCAATCACTAAAGAAATCAACTATAAGGGCATACAACAATCCAAGTATATCTCATGTCAAAAAGCATAAGAGGAGGTCCGGGGTGGATGAACTACAAGGAGAAATGAATAATATTAAACCTCCTACCTTTGATGGTGAGCACAAGAAATATGAAGATGAGGAGACTTGGTTGTTAGGTATGAGGATATGCTTTTAGTTGCATGATTATTACTCACAGGAATAAGGAAGAATTTCCATTTACCAACTGAAGGGAAACGCATCAATCTGGTAGGACTAGCTTATGCAAGTGCAACACATTGATGAGAAGAAGATCACTTGGAGGGAGTTCAAGAAGTACTTTCAGAATAAATACTTGACCTAGCGTTATTATGATAGGAAGATGAAGGATTTCTTTGAACTCAAGATGGGGAGTATGACCATAGATGAGTATGAAAGGAGACTTTTAGAAATTTTGAAGTATGTTGACTTCATCAAAGATGAACAGGTCAAGATTTAAAGGTTTTTGAGTGGGATACCATCAATATTCAGTGACAAGATACAGTATGATTATCCCAATACATTGGATGAAGCAATAAGGATAGCCAAGTGCCTCTATGATCAACATAGAGGAAGACCAACTTTCCAAAAGGCTTGGGATTATAATAAGAAAGGTAATATGGAGCAGAGGAAGAAGGGGAACAAGCCACCATTCTTCAAAAATAATTATTATGGGGAGCCAGCTCCAGATGAGCCCAGAATGACAAAAAATTTGGAGAAAAGAACAAGGAAACAACCTATTAAATGTTGGGGTTGTTAGGGAGATCACATATATAGAGATTTCCCTCATAGAGGTGAAAAAGTGAGGATTTTTCACAATGTATAGGATGATACAGTTGAGGACATCGGAAGAACCATACCAAGGATCTATGCAATCCTAGACAACTAGCAAGTTAAATTTCAATCTCATGTGATTGAAGTGTAAGGTAAGATCAATGATCAACCTATTTCTATTTTAATTGATTCAGGAGCTAGTGATAGTTATATAGATCTTATGTTGGTGGAAATATTTCATTTGCCAAGAAGCAAGATTGGGAAATATTGGTTGGTTTAGCTAGCTACAGGAGCTAAAAGAAGAATTAATGAGTTGGCTAAGGAATGTCCAATGGATATGAATGGACTGAGCATAAAGGAAGATTTGAATATCATATCGTTGTGTTCATATGATTGCCTAATTTGTATGGATTGGTTGGACAAGCATCATGTTGTCCTAGACTATTATAACAAAGCAGTTATTTGCTTAGATGAGGAAGGGAACTTAAGGACAATTCAAGGTATTCCAATGGATGTAACCATCAAAGAAGTTTTACCCTTGAAGCTAAAGAAAAGATTCAGGAAACATTACCAAATATTTGCAGTGCATATGGAAGAGGAAGCTAAGAGTAAAGTGCCAAATATTGAAGACTATGTAGTCCTAAAATAATTTGAGGATGTATTTAAAGAGATACTAGGGTTTCCACCAAAGAGAGATATTGATTTATCTATTATTTTGATGCCTAGAGAAGCCCTTGTATCCAAGAATCCTTATAGGATGAGCACACCAAAGGTGAAGGAATTAAAAATGTAGTTTGATGAGATTTTGAAAAAGGGGTATATACACCCAAGTGTGTCACATTGGTGTACCCCCAGTATTATTTGTTAAGAAGAAAGATGGTACCTAGAGGTTATGGATTTACTTCAGGCAGTTGAATAAGGTGACTGTGAAGAACAAGTGTCATTTTCCAAGGATAGATGATCTTTTTGATCAGATGAAAGATGGAAAGATAATATTCAAGACTGACTTCAGGCTAGGCTATCATAAGGTGAGAATCAAAGAAGAATATATCAACAATATTTCTTTCAAAACAATGTATGGCCATTGTGAGTTTACAATGGTGCCATTTGGGTTGTCAAATGCACCAGTTGTCTTTATGTGTTTGATTAATTATATTTTCATAAATTACTTGGAAAAGTTTGTCATTGTATTCTTGGTTGACATTATTATCTACTCTAATTCTGAAGAAGAACATGAGAAACACTTGAGTATGGTGCTACAAATATTAAGGGAGCATCAGTTGTATGCAAAAATTGAGCAAGAGCTCATTTTATTAGAGACATATACATTATGTTGGGCACGTCATCTGAGAGGAAGGGATAGAAATAGATCCCGTGAAGATAAAACCCATTGAGGGATGGCCAGTACCAAGGAATGTCTCAAAGGTGAGGTCATTCATGGGACTAGTAGGTTATTATAGAAGATTTATTGAAGGTTTTTCAAAGATTACACACCCAATCACTTCTTTGCAAAAGAAGGGTGTGAGATTTGAATGGACCTTTGATTCTGGACGGAGTTTTCAACACTTGAAGAACTTATTGACAAGTGCGCCAATATTGAGGATTGCAGATCCAAATGAAGAATTTGTTGTGTGCACTGATACATGCAAAGAAAGAATTGGGGGAGTCCTTAGTCAAAATAGGCATGTGATATGCTACGAGTCAAAAAATTTAAAAGAGCGTGAGAGACACTATGACACTCACGATTTGGAATTGGCAGTCATAGTGCATGCCTTGAAGATGTGGGTACACTACCTCATGGGAAATTGATTTGAGTTGAGAACAAACCATAGTAGTCTAAAATATTTGTATGGACAACCAAATTTGAATGCAAGACAAATTAGATGGTTGGAAATGCTCAGTGAGTATGACTTTGATATAAAGAATATAAAAGGAAAAGAGAACAAGGTGGTTGATGAACTCAGCAAGAGGGTGCATGAGATGCATGCTACAACCATTAGCATGTACAAATATGATTTGAAAGACAAAATTTTGGAAGCTGCAAAATCAAATCAACATTATCTAGAGATAAAGGAAAAATTACAACAAGGTAATAATCAACGGAAAATTCAAGATTATGAGCCAAGGGAGGATGGAATCCTCATGTACAGGGACATAGTTTATGTGCCTAACTCTCAAGAGTTTAAAAATATAGTGTTGAGAGAAATGCATAATGTGCCTTATGCTAGGCACTAAGGTTACCGGAAAACAATTGCATATGTCAAGAGCCAATATTTATGGCTAGGTGTGAATAAAGAGGTGGTTGAGTATATTGTCAGATGTATAGAATGTCAGAAAGTCAAGGTTGAACACAAAAATCCAGCTGGATTGCTACAACCATTGCCCATTACTGAGTAGAAATGGGAAGTGGTGCGAATTGATTTCATCACCAAGCTACCCAAAATAGAAAAACAACATGATTCCATCATGGTGGTGGTGGAAAAGATAACTAAATTTTCTCATTTTATTCCAATGAAATTAACTCACAAGACAACTAACATTGCATATATTTATATGAAGGAAATTGCTAGGCTTCATGGTATGCCTAAGGCAATTATTTTTGACAGAGATATCAAGTTTACATAAAACTTTTGGAAGGGATTATTTCAAGGATTTGGGATTGTAACATCCCCAGTTTTAATACTTGTGAATTATAATGTAATTGTTTAAATGTGAATTAGGTTGGTGAGCCGATGTGTTTGGGAAAAGAAATCATATTGATTTAATGTGGCTACGACCAAGAGATGTAATATGTGAATTGTATTTCAATATTTTAATAATAAAAATGTGATGTCATATGATAAGGGGACATGAACAAGAGATGGAAGCTGAACTAATCCACAAGAGAGGGAAGTGTCTAGGATAATGGCCAAGAGGGGTCAAAGGGTGTGTGTTATCCCATAGCTTAGGGATAACTAAGGAGATTATGTATCGAGGCCCAAAGATCTTAGACATGGAGTACTAAGAGCCAGATCGACTTGAGCATGCACCTGAAGGGCTCATTCTTTTCTTCTTCAGCACCTCCACTTTGTCACCAGAAGCAACATCCATCACATAGGCCTAGTCCTGCAGCAGAAATGGGTCTTTCTCCATCAGGTAATGAGTCTGGGTATCATGGTATGTGTCACTCTGATTCTCAAAACATTTGAATATGTGCATTTAATTATTTTTTCTTCTAACGTGTGCTTGTACCTTATGCCTTTACACTTGACCACACCTGGGGGGAATGACAAGATGCCCTAGTAAGCTAGTTCCCATAGGGTTTGAGTTTCCACTAGGGGGATTCATAAGAGGTCATCGTTTGTTCCCACCATACTTACCACTTTTCATCTTTTTCTCGCTC
The DNA here is from genome assembly GCA_032191745.1 of Picea mariana. Classification (NCBI taxonomy): domain Eukaryota; kingdom Viridiplantae; phylum Streptophyta; class Pinopsida; order Pinales; family Pinaceae; genus Picea; species Picea mariana. The sequence continues at coordinate 4,873 of JASDQU010245257.1, read as the reverse complement.
ATCCATCCCATACACTGGTTCGAGCATTGGGTTGGATAAATTATCAAAGGGTTGTACCTTACCTTGTGGGAAGAAAGGGCTAAGGGCCCAGAGGGTAAATGTAGCTAGAAAAATAGAAAATCCAAAATAATCAAACCTTGAGATGCTTCACCCAGGGATCCCAGAGAAAGAAATAAAAGGCTTCTCAGCAAGAAATAGAGGAACCCATAAAAATAATAAATCAAGACCTAGTTGGAGGATAGGGGGTCTCATCACAAGCCAACCTATTAGGTCCATGGGCATGTAGCGGTATGACACTACCATTCAGTTGGTCACCATGCCAGGGTAGTGGCTCTTGGTGGCATAGCCAAGAGAAAGGGGTTCTCATCATGAGCCAACCTTCTCATTTCTATGAAATGTTTGTGGGTAACATTGTCACCACTAGTCACCACGCCAGGGCAGTGTCCCCTAACTAGGCTCTTGAAAGAAAAAGAAATAAGAATAACATATAAAAGGCATGAATGGGATTGGAAATATTTATATCCATGACAAGGTGCAGCTCACCCTCTTCAGAGCCACCCATAGGTAAGCCATACAATTCCTTATTATCATTGCACCCATTGCCCAAACATCCCCTACCACCTCATCAACTTACATGGCCTGGATTTGACTTCACCCAAAAACATCCCACATCTAATGAGAATTATCCCAATAGGGCATCCTAACGTCCCCTCCAAACCTGGCTTGTAGAATTGCATAATGTCTTTGAGCACTTGTCTGGGTAAAAGGGTTTTCATGCACATGTTTAAATAACTTGATGATTAGATGTGATTGACATTGCTATGAACCCTGTAACTTATGAGCCCATGGAGGGTGTATCTGTTGATGTTGTAGGGCCACACTCGATGGACATGTACATATGGGGAGATGATTAGTTCGGACCTCCATAGGGATAAAATAACACTAGATGGATGGTGAGACCCCAACCAGTGGCAGAGATAGATCGGGGGTTTGCACCGAAGAGAGAGGAGGACGTTCCACCAGGGACAGCCCGACATGCCTCGAACCAGGAGGGTCTTTCCATTTTCACCATGATGTAGACCTTGGAAGGCCCATGACGTCACCCAGGTCACCCATGACATCACCCAGGTCACTCATGACGTCACCCAATGTTTTGGATAATTTGGAGGTAGTTGTGTGCCAAGTGCATGTGTGGAAGGATCCTAAGGCCCAAGGAGGCCTAACGTTTTGCTCCAGGAGGCCAATGTTGCCCTAAAAGGGTCTAACGTCACTCTAAAAGGGCATGACATCATCTTTACAACTTGATTTAGGGTTTATTTATGACATTTAATGTAAAAAGAGGATATTATGTGTAACTTGCCATGTCGGCCTTTTTGACCTAATTCTGGTCATTGTAAATGTATAAATAAAGGGAAAGCACTCTTATTTTGGATCATCTTTCACTCACACTTGTGAGAAATAAAATTTGCACCCTATCTAGGGTTACTTGGCTGAAATTTTTGGCGCACTTGTTGAGGAAGGATAAATCTTGGAGTATTTTGACAAGTTTCTTGGTGGAAGTGTTCAACTAGGGTTTTTCTTGATGATTCTTGATGTATGTAAATGATATTTCTGCAATTCTTCTTAATTGAATGGTTATAGTCTTATTTATCTTGCATTTACATTAAATATTATGAAATTGCTTGATTAAACCCTAAGAAGACTAACACATGTTATTGTCCTAGCTTTAAAATCTTTCACCTACTAGATCTTGTCAAGAAGCCAATTTTCTTGAATCATTTGCTAGGGACTTGCCATTGCAACACCCTAGTTTTACTTGCTTCATCTTAGCTATTTTTTCTTCATCATTGAGTTAAAGAGGGAGGAAATTCTACTAAGGCCTAGGGTTACCTACACCTTAGTAGCTAGTTTCCCCTACGATTTGATAGATAGAGCCTTGGGTTACCAACACTCCATCTATTTATCCCTCTTGTCTTTAACTCTCCTACTATCATTTTCCTTCAACATTTTCTTCCATATCATTGACTTCATTTACCCTAAAGCACTAGTCTAAGTATTCTTTTGAGTGATTGATCAAAACAACCATCAAAACCTATATCGTGAGCTTCCTACCAACCATTTCTAACATTAGAATAGCCTAACTTACTAACATTATTGTTGTTGTACTAAAGTAAGCTACAACCATACTTTGTAGCATTAAAAGCTTCTAAAAGCAATAGAAAAGGTTGATTAATGCATTGCCTTCTTTGCTTCTAATAAATGCTAGTATTATGATGTTAATGGTTGATTATTCTTAGTCATTTTGAAGTTGTTTCAAGGCACTTATTGTGAAGTATTGACTCATAAATATTGTTGTTATAATTTTCTGTTTACTTCATCATTATCAGCCAATTTATTTTACTGAGAAAGTCTATGGTTTTATGAAGTTCTAACCAACAAGTTGTACTTGCAATATATATAGTTTCTTTTTTCTTTGTTTCGGGTAGGTACATCTTGATATATTATCGCTTCAATGGTTATAAACACGAGACTTTCTAATCAGTGGTGACTTGTGAGAGGGGACCTTTTAATATCCATTTTGACATTGCCTTCTCAAACCCCCATGTCACCAAGGACGTCTCCCCTAGGAATACAACCCTAAATAGAAAGAGGAATCCTATTGAGGTGACAGTGATAGGATAACCTCAAGTTACACCAATTTTATTTCCTTTTATCTTCCGTCTATCAAAATACAAATTGTGTGATAACATTTTGGCGCCACTGTCAAGGAAAACTGAGTCAATATTCCTCAAATGACACTTTTTTCGGTAAGACTGATCCTCAAAAAGTCTTTACTTCACAAGCTTGCCTGGCGACTCCACTGAGGGTGATTCCCTCATTCCTTTGATAATTTCAAGAAAATTGTCTGGAGACTCCAATAATGATGAAGCCAACCATGACTTCTCAATGGGACTCAGGAAACTTCAAACCTTTAGACATGAGTAAAATCTCGGGATACCCTCGACAAATGCCCCCGAAATACGAAAAATGGCTCCCTAGATTCACTGGTAGTGATGGGGTTAGAGCCAACAATCACATGGATAATTTTTGGGCTTTCTTTCAATTCCACCCTATCAGTGATGATGTTGAATATTTGGAAATGAAAATTTTCTTTGCCACTCTTCATGGAAATGATAGGAAATGGTATGATGATCTCCCTATTGCTAGCATCACATCTATGGACCAGTTAGAAGAAGCCTTAACATCACATCTATGGACCAGTTAGAAGAAGCATTTCTCAAAAAATGGGGTATTAAATTGGAAGATATCCAAACAATACTGAAAAGACTCGGATATGCAAATCAAACTGAGAATGAGACTGTCTGGGACTTCTAGAATAGGTTTGAGAGATTTCTATATCAGATTCCTAGAAGCCATTATCCTGGAGACAAATACCTCATGTATCTCTATACCAATGCACTCTTATGGAATTTAGGGTTCCTCCTTAATAAAAAGGGGCCGAAAACAATCAATGATGCCTATTACATGGCCAGGAAAATTGAGGAGAATATCTCTTTGTCCAAGGGAAAACACATCTTCTCTCTAGGAACCAAAGTTGATGACCCCAAAGGTACCCCAGACACTCTTAGTTTGGAGAGATTAGTTATCCTTGAGACTTTTACTACTGATTTCCAAGAAGAAGGAGAACAAATCATTGACCAACAAGAGGCTAAGGGGAAAGATCTTGATGAGTTTTTCCAATCCCACAGGGAAGAGAAAAGGACTACTCATAATGAAGACATAGTTGAGGATTTGGAACCTGAAAAATATCATGAAGTATCGATATGTGCTCCTCCCAATGATGAATCCATCCACGAGACTTTTCTCCCTACACAAGAAGTAGAGAATGAGGTTAGTCACTTTCCTTTTCAGGATCTTGATAATGCCTTGTTTTATGATTCAGAGAAGGAAGAAAAAATGGAATCCTCGGGAAAGGTAGGTCTTCCTTGTTGTACAGTTGAAGATGTAGGGGAAACTCATGAGGATGAAACAATGATTCATTTTGAAGACACCCAAGTCCTCGAAACCCCTGCACAAGAAGAAATAAACACAGAGAGTTACTTTCCTTTCCAAAATTTTGATGATTCTTTACTTTATTATTTGGAAAGTGAAGAGGAGCTAGATGAGCCTTTAAATGTTTTAAATCCTTCATGTTATGATATAGATAGTGACATGGTTAATAATATTGATGATTCCATACATGTTGGGAGATGTAAATGGGATGTATTTGGTTATGATATGGACCCCATTTATGACATTGAGAATCATTTCCAATTATTTCCTTTACAGTTATCACAACAAGTTACTCTTAATTTTGACCAGTGGCAACAAGGAGATGATATAACTATCGATACTTTCCAAACACCCAGGGTTGACCTAGTCCCACATTCTCCTGATCATTTTCATTCATACCTAGAGGATTTTGATGAGTACTCCTTTGAGCATTTGGATTTATTCTATGAAGAAAATTTTCAACCATCATTTTTTTCAGAGAGTGAGGAAGTTGCTTTCCTAAAGCAAAATACTTGTGATGATATTTTACACCTCCCTTTGATTACTTTACCTCGCTATGCCAATAAGGGTATGGTTCGGAAACATATCCATTATCCCAAGTCTTATGTAGGACAAATCCCCCTTCTGGATTTTAGGGGAAGGTTTGGTATCTTAAAAATAAGTTTTTTATCACAGTCTTCCAGCTTGCCCTTAAGAAGTTGTCAGTCACATTTTAGATTCTTGATGATCCCTTCCCAGGCCTCAGATTATGAAAATGTCTGAGGTAGCCAACCTTTTGAACCTTTGAATTTTTGTGGTCCCCTTCTAAGATGGATTGAGC
>JASDQU010245256.1:39229-56856 GCA_032191745.1 Picea mariana | reverse complement strand
TTTTTTTTTTTTTTTTTATTATATTGTATTAAATAAATTGTAAGAATATTTTATATTTATAAAAATAACTAACATATATGTGATCCAAGGGAAAGGAAATAATGAAGTGAAATGGGTAGTTAAGTTGTAGGTTTTGGAATTTTGTTTTTGAATGATACTTCAAAAGGTTCATTTTCATCCCACATATCCCAAAATATTTTCAATTATACTGTAACTCCAAGCATGCCCCACTACAATAATCTGAGATATGTGATCATGAATTTTCAAGAGAGAAATGAAAGAAGAGGAAGAGACAATGATAGACAACAACGAAGGTACCATATGACAGACTACCTGAATGCGATAAACATTACATATATTCATGTTAATCTTACTAAATTTAAGAGATACAAATAACTAGCATACCCGTGACTCAGGGAAAGGAAACACCGTGAAATGGGTGGTTGAGTTGTAGACAGTGGAATTTTGTTTTTGGACGATACTTCAAAAGGTCCATTTTCATCTCACATATGGAAACATATTTTCAGTTATACTGTAACTCCAAGCATGCCCCACTACAATAATCCCAGATATGTGATCATGAATTTTCAAGAGAGAAATGAAAAAGGACGAAGAGACAATGACAGAGAAATGAAAGAGGACAAAGAGACAATGACAAGCAACAACGAAGGTGGAAGAAGTTACTTCTCTTAAAAACTCCTTGGATGTAATTAACCATATGAGAGACTATTTAAGATCCCATAGAACCTATTTGAATGAGATAAACATTACATATATTCATGTTAATCTTACTAAATTATTTATAAATATCCGGTTAAGAGAGATCTTTGTTCTATTTCTCTACCTTTCAATATTAAGGGATTGCTTGTTAATTAATAGTTTCTTTGGAAACACTAATTTAATCGATGTGTGCCATTCTACTATCCTTGCATAATTCTTTGGGGATTCTGTGAGAGTATTGAAATATTTGAATCATAAAAAACCAAAATCATCCATTACATGACTCATTAGTCTATTAAAGGTGCAAAGCAACAATAGACAACTTGTTATTTTCTAATAAATGAAATCAAATCGCAATTGAATATTTCATGTATCATTCATTCATAGCAAGAGAAGCAACTATACTGGAACAAGACAACTACACCAAGCATTTTTTAAAGTTTTTCAAATTTGTCTCTACTCAAATATTTGTGGAGAATATTAGTCACTCAATTCTAAGTGGCACAATAGATTAGCTAGATATCCTCATCATCCTCATCTTGCACCAACTCTTTGATGTGATGTTGATTAACTTAAATATGCTTCGTTCAACATGAAAAACCCGATTCTGGATTGATTTAATTACTTTTTGATTGTTACAAAGTATGGGAGTTGCTTGTTTATGCTCCAACTTGAGCCTACCAACAATCCTTGTAAGCCATATGGATTCACTTATACCATGAATTATTGTTTTGTAATATGCTTATATATAAGACAAAGCCATAGTGTTTTTTTTCTACCCCAGTCAGTGCCTTAAACTATCATTCCTTACAAAATCTAGACCAAAGTACAAAGTTCCTTTAACATATATGAGGATACTCTTAACATCTTTGCTCAAGTTTTGGATAAGTGGCTTAAACATATATGAGGATCCTATTTGCATCTTTGCTCAAGTTTTGGATAAGTGGTAAGCGAAGAAACAATACTCTCAGGATAGCTTAAGGCTGTTATGAGGATCCTCTTCGCAACTTTTCTCAAGTTTTGGGTAAGTGGTAATACAAGAAACAATACTCTCAGGATAGATTAAGTCTCTTATTGTAGTTTTCAAATAAATAAAGTTACCTATTAATCATCTATACAAAGTTAATCTAGACACTTCCCTACAGTCAACTTAAGTCCATCCAAATTGTCTTTTCATCAAACTTCGATGCCAATACAATAGTGCAAAAGCCCAAGGTTAGTATTATTAAATGCTCTACTATATGTGTTTTAACCTCTTTTATCAATTCATTTTTGCTACTTATAATTATAAAACCATCAAACTAAGATTATAAGATCATCACCTTTAATATTCACATAAAACCATCAAAATAAGATTATAAGATCATCACCTTTAATATTCACTTACAAATTTAGATCAGAGTAACTCTCCTTGAAACTTGTACCTATTGGATGCTTGTCAATCATGAAAATCTCATACTTTAGAGACCTACTTCAAACCTATTGGATGCTTGTCAATCATGAAAATCTCATGCTTTAGGGGCCTACTTCAAGCCATAATGTACTTTTACCAACACATAAACCATATGTTCTTTTTCCTTCATTAGAAAGCATTGTGGCCATTAAAAAAAACATTTTCAATGTCCATTCAAGATTCTGAACTAGGTTCAAAATACATACTATATTAGTCATTAGTATTAGATTTAGTTGAGTTATCTTAAGCTTTGTATTTCTTTTCATTCTTGTGCAACATTCTTCAACTACTTATATAAAATATTAATCCATATATGAACAATAAGAATTAATCCATATTCTACACTACCTATATATAAAAATTATAAATCAAAAGACATCAATTTTTAGATCACCTTCAAAGTTCTGTCATGTTTAGGACAAAACTTTTATAAATTTTATAAATTATAAATCAGGTCATGTTTAGGACAAAACTTTTATAAATTTTATAAATTATAAATTAAAAACATCAATTTTGACAAATTTTTTTATAAATTTTATAAATTATAAATCAAATTGTAAATCAAAAACATCAATTTTTAGATCACCTCCCGACAAAACTTTTATAAATTTTATAAATTATAAATCAAATTTTATAAATTATAAATAAAAAAATATCAATTTTTGATCACCTCCAAAGTTCTGTCATGTCAAGGATAAAACTTTTATAAATTATAAATCAAAAGACTTCAATTTTTAAATCACCTCCAAAGTTTTGTCATGTGTAGATTGCCTAGATTTAATGCCTAATCCAATGTAGCATATTAGTCACAACATGTAAGATAGCAGTTAATATTTTATCTTTTTACCATGTTTATCTACACTATCAAGTTGTGAAAACGTTACTTGTGACCTGTACAGATAAACAGAAATTCATAAACATTTACATATGTCCATCTGAGTTACATTCACCTCTATATTGGAAGCTAGATAAATCCTATTGTTGTTTAGGCTCCATAGAAACCTGGTTAACTTCCTCAAATGTATTTTAATGGCTGATGCTTCGCCTGCCTCTTGAGTTCGTCTTTCAATTCCGTAACCTTCCACTGCTCCAAAGGGCGATTCCTCAAATCCGTCGAAGGGGTGGTCATTTTCTCAAAACTCCTCTAAAGCAACCAAGCCCCAGAAACAACAAATCTTGACAGGAATAAAATAAGTAAATACCCATAAAACCCTAAACTACAAATGTAAGAATAATAACCAGAAACATGAAAACAGGCTTTGAGTTATTTTAATAAACATCGAGTCCCCCGTCCAAGTCAATTGAAAACCCTAAAACGATATAAAAAATACCCTTGAAACCCTGAAATGTATATGAGAAAATAAGAACTTACTTACAGGTGACAATCCAAGTTCGAATCCCAACAAGTGCTCAAGAGATTATTCACCTCGGATAAGCAAGGCAATATCGTCAAAACCTTTTTCCAAAGTAGTATACTAATTAAATAATTATATATTAATTATATACTAATTAATAATTATATATTAATTAATAATTATATATAAATATTTTGAAAATGAAATTTAATATAGATATAAGGTGGACAATTTAAAAGAAAATGTTTTTTATTAAATAATTATATACTAATTAATATAAATAAATATTTATAAATAAATTTATTATGATAATTAATATAAATTGACATCCATACATACATACATATATATATAATTAATGTATATATTATTAAATATGATATAGAATTTTTTCCAAACATCTTGATTTGAAGTTAATGTTCTTTTAAATATGAGTTCTAAGTACTTTAATGAATCTTTAAAAATAATGTAAAAAAATATTAAAATTTAAAGATATTCTAGATGGAACATTTATTATTTTACCATTTAGTGTTTAGTGTTTAGGTTAATCTCAAAAAAAAAGAAAAGTATACATTAAATTGAAAGAAATTTTAAAAACACCTCATTTGCTTTAACCAAACAAAAATTTTAGCCTCTACCTCTCCTAATGTCTCCCGTCTCATTGGAGAGGCCCTTGAAATCCAAAAACATCCTAATAACTTTAATCGGGAAGATGGCTACAAGCTTAGCCATTGCTGGAAACCCACTATTCACCATCTTGACCATTAGGCTTCCACCCTCTGTTTTAGTTGTTAAGCTTTGATCCTCCCCCCCCCGCTTTCTCTCCGCCTTACAATGGGTCATTCGATCTTCTCATCTTCTCCCCGCCCTTCCTCTCTCTCTTCTGCTCCATATTTCCTTGCCTCTCGTCTCACCATTCAACCTTCTCTTGTTTTCCAAATTTCTTATCTTTAGTCTCTTTTGATCTTCTACTTTGTTTCACAACTATTGTTTAAAATTTTTGTTTCTCTGAAATTTATCTTTGAATCTTTCCCTACTAATTAATTCCCCTTATTTCTAATCTCCCCTTGTCTTAATAAAAATTATATCTTTTTTATCATCTTTCTTCCTTAATTCTTTGTCCAAAATTTTATTTGTTTGGATGTACTATTAAATTTAAATATATTATTTTACTATGAAGAGCATAGGTTAGTCTGCAAAAAAAAGAGTGTACTCTATATACTTTGTCACAACATTTAATATTATACTAAGAAGTACTTAGAGTAAATATACAAAAATAATCACTCAAATCTATAAATCTAACAATTTATTATTGAATTTCAAACAAAAGTCCCCTAAAAAAAATCATTTCATAAAACGTTTACACTACCACACCTCTATATACTCTGCCACTACATTTATTTATTCCAAGTCTCTATGTACTCTAAATCTGCATTCATTATTTATTATTCTACTATGAAGTACACGTCATGTCAGATGTAAGCTACCGCAAAAGAATGATGTATGCATCTGGAGTGGGGGAGATGTAAACCCTCGAGATTTTGCGTTGAAATAGTGGCTTGTTATTACACCTAGAATGATTATGGAGGGGCATTGGTAGCTGGCAATGAAAACGCTTCTCACTTGTATATAGCTGCGAGTAATAACCAATTTGTTGGGCATGTTGTGTAGTATTTACTGGTAGGTGGTATATATATTATTGGATATATTTTGGTAAGATGATCAGACTATGTATATATCAACTGCAGTTGAATTTTGTCAGTAATAATCAGTTTGTTGTCCATTGAATGCTGTGGCAGGTGGATTATAGATAGTCGAATGTGAAAGAAATTTAGATTTGATGATCTATAATCCACCTGTAGCAACATTCAATGCTGCATAGCAGGTTGGATATTGTTCGTAGTATATACACTATGGAATATATCTTAATGTATATAATAAGATGATCCAAGGGTATATATACCAAAGGCCATAGCATTGAATGCTGAGTAGTAGACTGATTATTGCTTGTAATGTATACACTATAGAATATATCTTAATATATATAGTAAGATGATCCAAAACTATATATACTAGTAGCCATAGCATGCTGAGTAGTAGGCTAATTATTGCTCCCTGCAAAGCCCTACTTTCCACTAGTAAATAACACCAAAGGCTTCTATACAAAGTTTGTTGTATATATTTATATGCGGACATCCATTCCATGATCCATGATGGGATTTGTCAAGGATCCAGTTCGGATTGCTACCATTTGAATGACCACCAGAACTGTAATTGGGAGTGACTAGTCCTTGCCCTTGAGTGACAACAAACTCATTGTTTGGGGTAGATTATATAATTCGAAATTTATAAAATTATTTTTCCAAGAAAAACAAATCATAGGATGTTGTCCAAAGAATAGCCACATGATCCTTATTAACAGATATGCAGATGTATGCAACCGTAAACGTAATATAAACGTAACATAAATGTAACTGTAACATAATCACACAATTGACACAATGATTTATGTGGAAACTTAATACAGGAAAAAACCATGGGACAAAGGAGAATTACAATAGGTGATCCAGACATACAACCATCCTCTCCTCTATAAGCACACAAACTCATCATAAATAGAGCACATAGTTACACGGCCTCTTCATTGAAGAGTGCATGCATGCACATTCTATATTTAGCTAATGTGCATGCTACAACATGGGAAATTAGTTGGCACTTTTCCAACGATATCCACCTCTACAACAATTTACCTAATATATCATGCTCAAATTTATTTATCACCTTTCCTGAAAGCCAAGAGAAGACAAACACCATCACAACTCCACAACTTCTCTAACAATATTGTTACCTTAACATTCTTGCACGATTCAAGTATGGACCATACTACCTGTATCAATAACCTATCTAATAAATCGATGCATTTGTCCCATTTTGATACGCTAGAATGTTAGTCAAATGCACAACACTTTGACCACCATGGAACACCACATCCTGTACATGTCCAAACTTACCCAATAGATCCTTGCATTTCTGAAAGACATAACCTGAGGTAGGTCTCCTCTTGTCCAAATCTCATGAATCATAACCACAGACCAAATCATTGCAACCACTGTAGGTGATACTTGTGCTTTTGTGTTTGAAGCACCCATTTCCATGCTTTTCACTCGGTTTTCCTATGTGTCTACTAACAACACCAACTGCATGTGAAATGTTGACCATTTCCCATCGCAATCATCAAACTTCCTACTAGCATATAATACTTGAGACATATAACCCTTATCTTGTTCATTAGTTAGGACATAAACTTGACGAAAAAAATGCAATGGAAAGCCAAAGGGATTTTACCAGTTTCCCATTATTCATACCGAATTTCTTGAGTATCTTCACCACATACTTTTGTTGTGATAACCAAGCTTAGTGTCCTTCATGTGTTTGTGTATTTTCATGCCCAAGGTTTGTTTTGCTGCTCCGAGATCCTTCATAACAAACGTCCTAACCAACTGAGCCAACTTGCTGATATTAAACATGCTTGTGCTTGCTACAAGCATAACATTTAATGCCAAGATAATAAATATTCCCTAAATACAATGGTTATACTCACCTCTTGTAAAATTTGGCTCACCATGAAGGAATCAAATATCTTGTACCTCTGTTGCGATTCTGAACTAACCGTTCTAGTTGTTCCATATACATCCCCTTATTCAAAAAAATCCATGTAAAACAATTTTAACATTTAGTTGTACTAACATGACTAGTGCTAACACAACATAAATGGAAGCAAGTTTTTAAAAAATCGTGATAAACTTTCACGGAAATCAATACCTTCCAAATACCCTTTTATTACCAGTCATGCTTTGAAACTTTCAACTTTTACTATATTTGATTTTATAAAAGGAGATTCATCAAACACTGCATTTATGTCCATGATGATTCTATGGGTAATAGGATCCCACATTTTACATCCCTTAACATCATCACCATATCAAAGATCTACCTGTTTGATTCGGGTCTTATATAGAATGTTGATAAAAACATAAGCATCACAACCAAATAATTTCACATTTGAGTTATCACGAGATGACCTGTTCATACCTCTTCCATAATCTTCAAGTCTTTTGCAATCAATGGATATTGAGTTACTAGATAAAACAATCGCTTTTGTTGACAACTATTGTTGCCACTTGGTAGTACTGAACATGCCTATTCAATCCCAACTTCCTTGCAATACTTTCCAAGTTCCATGGATATGAACCTACCTTCATCATATATTCTCAAACACTTGATTGACCTACCAACACATCAATTTTTCTATTGACCCACCTTTCTAACCTGGACACACTGCTCCACCTCAAACTTTGCATTCGAACAACTTTGACCAAATCCGAAAAAACCAACCCAAGTGAACCTTTGTCGTGCACCTTCAGGTACTTTACACTAGAGTCTCAATGCTCCACTTTAACATGAACAATCCCTTGACCAAATCCACCCAAGTTGTCCAAGTAAGCCTTCACTGCTTATCTCCAGGCCCATTTACAATGGAGTTCACCAAGCCTTTTATAGACTTCATTACATGCAATCCATGGACATAATACCATGGGCTACCCAAAAACATAGACCTGAAAAACCATGTGTTTTGAACTAAAAACCAAAATTAACTCATTAACTCTTTCACCGAGTTAAGGTTAACCCAACATACATGCCCCCCATACATACAATCTACCTAAATCTATGTCTAGACTTTTCATAGGTGACCTCATAAACGAGGGATATGCATGCCTATCTAGGTCTTAGAGAGATATGCCCATTTACATGTAATGAATCAGTTTTACAAATCCAAAGTAAATACATATTTGTTTCTTTCACAGTGACTCAACCATCACCGCTCTTATTGTTGTCTTGTTGTACGAGCATATCATGCGCTTCCATAGCTCAAAGCTATTCTTGCCGCTAAATTTCTCCACTTCAAACTTAGAACTCTACACTTTCTCCTTTAGCACAAAAAACCTCCCAAACCGTAGCTTATACTAAACTAAGCTTTCTCCACTTCAAACTTAAACTCTGCACTTTCACCATTAACACAAAAAACCTCCCAAACTATAACTTATACAAAATTGAACTCTTTCAAAACGAAAAAACCAATCTTAAAGTTCAAAATTGAATTTAAAAAGGATTAACCTCCAATATATATATATATATATACATGATCATTAGAGGTAGATTTTTTTTAAAGGGTTATATATATATATAACCCTCTTAAAAAACATTCACCTTTAAAACATCCACCTCCAATAATGATCCTCCCATTTAATGTCCAAGGCTATAAAAAACGGTCTTTCATACCTCATGCGATCCTTCATAAAAATAAAATATATTTTATATCCATAATAATAATTAAAAAAAAAAATCTTAACTTCAAACCTATAGCTATGAGCAAATACTTTGATTTTTGTGCATAGAAACTTCAATATGTATTTCCTGCCATGGTTATCACTCCCTTTCTAAAAGGTGATTACAAATGATTACATGTTATCACTCCTCCTGCTAGGAGTCACACATGATGATACTCTTGAGTATCGTTCTTATCACACCTTTGGATGATCTACGAGTATCATCTCTTTTCTCTGATTCTGTCGTTCGTCTTTTCAATGAACAAATTCGGTTTGATCCAACTATCTTTTATTACCTCTGTGTGTGGTCGACAATCATCTTTATAGATCTTTCTCCTTTACTCTATGATCCTTCAATTCTGTGCTTTGATACTACTTGTTAGGTAGTTAAAACATAAATGTAACAAAATTCTAATAGTAAAGTGTATAAAACCAATATTGAACTAAGAACAATAATTAGACAATTGATATAATGATTTATGTGGCAATTGCTATGATTTCCAATGAATAGCAAAATCTTAAAATTCATAAAAAGATGAATATATAAAAATAAAATTTTAATTATTACTATATAATAATAGAACTCAAATAAAATTTTAATTATTACTATGTAATAATAGAACTCACTGAATTTAAAATAAATCACATAATCTTAAAACTATGAAGAGGTGTGAATATATAAAAATATTATTTTAATTATTACTATATAATAATAGAACTCACTTAATTCAATTTAAAATAAATCCGAATCTTAAAACTGTATATTAAAATAAAATTTTAATTATTTTTTTTGACGATAACGATTAGAGGAATTATATTAATGGTGGCAAAGCCACAGATCGGTTACAAATAGCAGGGTTACACAGAGATGCTGCCTACATAAGCTGAGAGACAATGCTAAAATTGCTAGAATCCTGGAAACGTTACACATTATTCAGAATACATCTTGTTGATAGCTATTTCAGCGAGCCAGAGCGGCTTCGTGTCATTACATCTTCCYGCTGATAGACGTTTTTTTTCCTTTTGGTGACGACCTGCCATTCATTGCTTTGACCCTGGTTATGAATTTCTGGCTGAGCTTGCACTTCTTCTGCCTCAGCAATATCGGCCCAGCTTGAGGCTTTCTTTGTTGGGCTTGAAGCCCTGGGCAGAGCTGCTTCCGCTCGGTCTTCCCCCTTAACAGGTTCTTTGAGGATGGAGATGGATTCCCCTTCATCTTTTGACGGCGGGATCTTTGCTTCAGCTTGCTTCTCCGGTTGCGCTCCTGTCCACCAAGTGGGCCTTTGGCGTCGGGATGGTCTTCTTTTCCCAGATGACTTCTCACAATTCCGGGCTATGTGCCCTATTTCAAAACAAACCCCGCATCTGAAACAGAGGTTCTCAAAATCAATCTTTTGGGTCCAAGAGGCGTTCTCTCCGAGGAGGATGATTTCTGCTGGGAAACCCTTGTTGAAGTCCATCTCTACACAGATCCGGGCAAAGGTGGAGTTGACTGGGGCAGCTTCAGGGCAATTGCAAAGATATTTCCCTATGCCATTTCTGATAGCTTCAAGAGTTTTGCCCCCCCGAAAGTGCAGGGGGAGTGACGGGAGACGCACCCAGACCAGAGCAGTAGAAATAGAGGCCGTGGCTGGATCAAAGTCCGGGGTCCACGGTTGCATGGATAGCCCTGCTCTGCCCCAGAACCACGACCCGGAGCTGGAAACCAAGTCTCTTTCATCAGACGAATCAAAGATAGCTGTGAAAAAACCCTTCGCAAGGGGGCAGATTGTAATCTCACCCTCAAGAAGCGGGGACCATTCGGAGTCGATCCAGGAACGAAGAGCAACCAGATTCGGCCAAAAGCCATTAAACCTGCAAACCAGGGCGGTCTTGCTGAGCTGAGAGGAATACTCCAGTACTTCCTTTGGCAACTGGATAGAAACTGCCGAGGCTTCAACAATCGAAGTGTTTGGAGCCGAAGAACCCTCGCGAAGGGAAGCAATATCTTTGAAAGTAGCCCGTCCCTCACGGCCCAAATGGGGACCCTGACAACCCCCGTCGGGCTTGGCACCGGCGTTTGAAGAGGCACGTGCAGGAGCAGAGGAGGCGTTGGCCGCCATGGGGGACGCAGCCACGAGAGGGGGCACTCCAGCCGTAGGTGCAGCCACCAAGAACTTCACAGACGCCATTGGGGACTGCCCGGAGCGAGCTTGACGCCTGGATCAGGTCTGGAGGAGGCCAGCGGGCCTGTGGAGAGCTGCAGGACCAGGCCGAAGCCCTAAAATCGAACCCTCGCCTTCTCTGGCGCCGCCGCCCTCGAGTTCTGGATATCACATCAAATGTGCATATAAAATTTTAATTATTACTACTAGTAGTGTATTATAATAATATTTATTTGTAAATATTATAATATTTTTTTAGTATTTTTATATAAATATGATATATAATATTTTTCTATAATAATAATAATAAAGATTCATTTAAGCTCGTAAGAGTGTAAACTGATTGACATGTGTCATGTAAATGAAAAGAAATATAAAAATGAAGTTTCAAGTTCAATTCTCATCCTGATTTACATTTTATACTTTCATGTTATATATATATATTTAATTTTTTTTATATTTTTTATCAAACATATGATAAAACTACATTTCATTTCATTGTAAACACATTTACACATTCAAAATTATTTGAATACCTCTTTCAAATTTTATTCTTAACTATAATAAAGAATTACAACATCTTCACTGTAAACACATTTACACATTCAAAATTATTTGAATACCTCTTTAAATTTTATTTTTATCTAATTGTCAATGTATAATAAAGAATTAGAAAAAAAATTATTTTTATAATTTTGATTTTAGTTATAAAATCATTAAATATGAAATAAAGTTAATTTTTATATTCAAAATATGTTTTTTTTCATTGTTAGGTGATAAGAATTTGTTGTCATAGTTTATTTATTAAATTTGCCACTATATTAAATTTGGAAGGACCATATAACTCTTCAAGTTAAATCTTTTTCTTCATTCTCCTTTTTTTTAATCTCATCAATACATCATGATATCAATTTTTATTTTAAATTGTACAAACTTTGCTTTGCTTATGGATTGATCTTTTTATGTCCTATTTTGTGTTTTGTATAATGCTTTTTTTCCTAATACTTTTTTCTAATATTTATATGTATATTTAATAAGAAATTTGTATTTTTAAATTGCATTAATACCTTTTTCTAATATTTATATGTATATTTAATAAGAAATTTGTATTTTTAAATTGAATTGTTGATATTTGTCTAATACAAATTAGTTTTCTAATTTTCTTGATATTATGTTTTCATCATTATATACAAATGATTTTTCATAACAATTTAGTATAAATTTGTGCTTCTCTAACGAGTACATTTCGATAAGTATGCCATACAATCCTAAAGGTAATACATTCAAATTTATATTTGTATCCTGACCACTTATATTTAGCTTACAATCAAGAATCAATTTTGTTACCTTTCTTTTTGTGCATGTTGCTAATTGTATTAACCAAGATATAGTATATTTTATTTTCTTTAGCTTGTTTGAATCTACTAGAGTTGGGGTAACATAACTTAAACTAGCTCCCGGGTCTATTAAAATAGATATTTTGTTGTTATGAATTTTACATTCAATTTCCATAATAGTGGATTGATGATCTGCTTGTTTGCCATCCAAACTGTGTTGATTCTATGAATACTTTTGTCAATATCTCCAACTGTCGAAGCTTCTTGTATGTTCTGAATAGTTTTATTTGTAGCATTCCTATAAGAACAATTTCTCAATAAATGGGGTTCACCACATCTCCAACATTTCAACGGTTCTCTAGGATTATCATTTTCTTTCTTGAATCCCAAGTTAACTGACTTACTTCCCTTTACTTGTGGCGCATTTCTATGGGAGTTTTTTTCATGATATCCTTTGGTCATGTTTTAGGATGGTGAAGGTTTTAAACACTTTTCCCTTTGATTTAGTTTCTCTTGCTTCTTTTCTCTCCATGCTTTTGGATTTTCAGATCGTTGTTTGTATTGATCATAACATATCTTGCTTTTCATAGTACTTCATTCAAAGTTTTTGAGTTATCAAACTCTATTATGTCCTTGTATGATTGAGGTAAACAGCTCAAAAAATTTTGAACTCTTACCCTTTCATATTTTATATAAGACACAAATCTCAATAATTCCATAAACTTAGTAATTAGATCCTCCATGGACATTTGTCCTAATTTTAGTTCATAGAACTTTTTAGTTTTTCTCTCATAATAACTTTTAGATATGTGTTGTTTCTTAAAGTATTTCTTGAAATCTGCCCATTCCATCTTCTTTTGTTTTAGTCCTTTGGCTAATTTTAAGTCTTGCCACCATATACTGGCTTTGCCTTTCAGATTGTAAATAGTCATTCTTAATTTCATATTACTAGAGTAATTGTAAATCTGGAAGTATTTTTTTATGTCAAGTAACCAAACTTCTACCTCTTCACTGGTTCTTGACTCACCATCAAATGTTGCAGGTTTGATTTTCTTGAACTCTCCATCTTAATGGTCCATCTGTTTTATTTTCCTTATTATAGATTCTCTGTTTTATGTCATGTGTGTGTCATTAGAAGCATTGTTTTCTTTTTTTGTTCCATGGATAAAATCCATTGAGGACTTTTTACTAACTTCCTCATCCACTTCCTTATTCTTTAGGCTCTTCTTTGTTGCTATACTTCGTAACAACATCTCATTAATTTCCTATTGATCTTCTTGTGCTTTCTTAATTTTTCATTATCAACTTTGAATATCTGTAATTCCACGATAAGATTCCTCATCGTTTCCAACACCTGTGTTGTTGAACTTCCTTTGTTGTAGTGTTTTGGGTTTATAGGGAGCTCTTGATTATTATTTCTTTTATGTCTATCTTCTTCTCCATTGTGCGTTGACATAGTTGCAAAACAATTTTGACACAGTCTGTTTATAACAGTAAAAAAAAAATGTTTGTTAGATTTTTTATTTAATATAATAATTTTCTGGTGTCATCCTTGGGCCTAAGTGTTGTAACCTACAACTCTGATACCACATGTAACATACCCAAATTTCCATATAATATTTTTTTTTAGGTTGAAAATATGGATGTGTTCTTCGTCAATCCTTACCTTTACAGTACCTAATTAGATATGTTCTTAAAAGGTGAGCTACAAAATTCTCATAACTTACTATTGTCTCTTTTTAATTCACTAAAGTGTTGCTACCACAAGAGAATTGGCTATCAAAATATTGGTTTCCTTTTAAGATTATAAAAGGGAACCACCCGTGTATCCTTTCAAATAAATACAAACCTACTAATCCTTGAGGTGTTGCGACTTTGGGGTAAGTGTAGATTGTGTATAGGAGAAAGTAATGTAAGGGGGTTTCATATAAAGATTGAAAACATATAGGCTATAGTGAGTGGTAACTTTGGTCTAAACCAAGATTTGGTGAGAACATTAAATTCAATCCTTGTCAACTTGGACAACAAATGTTTTCTAGTGAAAGGACATGTCTTTGTTTCATAACTCAAGTGCATACTGGCTTGTCCAACCAATCCTTCAACCAATACCATCACTTTCTTTCATGAGTGTCACATGGATTGGTATTAAGGAGGTCTGTATACAAAACAAGTGAATGGATCAAGGCATGACACTGATTGAATGTGAGGCCTTCACCTTTGTCACTTGTCACTGAGAGTTTTCCTTTGGCTAGTAAAACTAAAATACCATTGTTTTGTAACAGAAATAAATGGGGGCAAGCTTAGAGAGATAAATTACGCACTCATAAATCTTTCCATGTAAGGATAATTCACCATCACAGAAACAACTTGATTTAATCTTTTAAACGAACATGAAAGTTAAATCTGTATATGTTTCATGGCAATTTGTCGTTATCTGTTTTATTTTCTTTGGCAAGGGTCAAGATCATTTGTATGATCGCACTCATTTCCTTATCAGTCAAGAGGTTGATTACTGCTTTTTACTCTTTTCATTTCTTCAAGTTAACTTCCATCTTCAGGGTTGACTAGGCCATCCACTGTGGTTTAACCCGAGTCTTTAAAAAAAATGGGGTTTCACCATTATAGTTCATTTTTATCCATTTAGTTACTGGAATTGATCTGGATTATTTTTGGAACAAAATGAAAGAAAATATATTACAATGAAATACTCATAAAATTTGTCAGAAACAGAGAGATACAATAATACATGATTTATATTAATGAAGGAAATGTATAAAGACAATAAAAATACAGAGTGCAAGACTTGCTAGAATGGTGGCATCTTTATCTCTAAGAATAAATGTGACGGCTATGCTAATTCGTGAGAAGATGATTACAATGAGGCTCTAAAGGAATTTTTATGATAAACATGAATGCCAAAACCCTAGACATCCAAAAAACTAACCCTAGGAGATGAAGCGCCTAAAGTCATGTGGGTCCCGTTGGGGTGTAAGTTAGTACATCAAATTCCCGGGGTTGTAACTTTTGCATACGATATTTGTTTTAGGCGTGTGATATCCCATTGGAAAGGTCATTTCGAGAACTATGAATTATGTATCAAAATTTGACCATGTCTATAATTTGCTATGGAAAGATAAGGAAACACTGTTTAGAGCCCCAAAATGACCCTGGAAGTACAAAAAGATGTATTGACATGAAAACTTCCAAAATAATCCAATTGAAATAAGTGGGAAGCCACCAATATCCACCTAGATGTTGTGTAGGGCTTTAGGATAGCTTTGTAACTCCAGAATCCATAATTACAAAGAAATTTCCCCATTACAGATAAACGTGTTGAACTGAAAACTATCAAGATGAGCCAGTTGGAATTTATAACATATGGGTGGCCACCAATATCCACCTGGATCAATCCTCCCCCTTAGGAAGTAATGGTCTCCATTGTGTTAACTTCCCGGGGAAGAGGGGAATTTTTTTTTTTAATCTGAATCTTGGTGAGTTGCATGCCTTGTTGGAGAAGTTGCGTTGCTTGCTCTATGGAAGGTTGTCACAAACTTGTTGCTGGTGGGGTTGAATCTATTCCACCAACCTGTTTTCTCTGGGCTTGATGAGGCATTGTGTAGGCACCTTTATAGGTGAAGAAACAATATCTTCTTTCTCTTTGACAACCTACGTTTGTTGGATATAAGGTGTTGTGTAATATCCCCCGATAGAGCCCCAGTTGTAATTATGAATTGTAAATATGATTGTTAGGCTGATGAGCTGAGTTATAATAAGCTAGGAGGCTTATGTGATGATTAGGCCAAGAGCCTAGGATGCTAAGGCCATGAGCATGTTTTGTATATGTAATTATGAAAAATCATTAATAAAAATATAAACATCGCTGCGTGTAGACCGACCATGAAGAAAGAGTGATGGGGGACTAAGCTCCACTAGGTAGCGCAAGGGAGGGGGCTAAGTGTCTAGGCCTAGGGGCTAAGCGAGGGGGCTTACCTCTAAAAGGATAATATCTTATTGTTATTTTCTTTAGACTAAGGTGGGCATGATCAGGATTATCCTAAGTTCTGGGAAAGGGGACGTAGGTTAAATGGAACGCATGCATCTCTAGGAAGACAAGTGTCGACCTGGGCGCATGCAGTTAAAGCTGAAGCGTCAACTCGTGTTTGGGGTGGTCTGCCATTCTCCCATTAGGCACGTGAACCCATTTTTGCCTCTGCGTCTAACCTCTGCATAACGCCACATCTTTGAAAACCAGAAAGGGAAGCCGACCTATGGGATTCGGGAAACTAGTCTACCCACACCTGCAGAGCCAAGTTTGTATCTTATCCATGTTTGGGTGGTTGCTTTCTGTTTTCTGAGCTGTGTTGTGTCATAACCGTTGGCTCTTGCATCCATGCAGTCCCTTGATGAAGTGTGGCTTGTTGTCGTCGGTTGTTTCTTACTAAGCCTTGATATATCCTAGTGTTCGACTGTTACCGTTTGGGGTGTCCATACCGTTTTCCCTGTTGTTGTTGTTGTCACCCATACCTGGTTGTAGCTGAGTTAAATATTGGTTGAAGAGGCAGGTTGTTAGGCCCATGAGAAACTCTCCTAGGTGAGAGAGTTTGCTGGGAAGTGAGTTCTCCTAGAAGGGAGTCCTGTAGCAGCTACAATACTTTGAGACTTTTGGTCCAGCCTGTTGCTGAAGCCCAAGGTAAGGCAGGTGTACTAGCCTATGGACTTGTATTAGTGAAGGTGTATCCTCCTGGGGTGGAGCAGGCATGTGGGGAATGAGGGTCTGTAGGTTGTGGGCATAAGTGGCTCCTGGGATAAAAGATCCTTTCTGTTTCTTTGTGCAACTTCCTTGTTGTCCTTGCCAAGACTAGAATTCCCTTGCTCGATGGAGTTTAGTTCCAGCTTGGGGGAGACTTATTGGTGAGAGTGATGAGCAGTGAAGTATAAGGCTGGGAGGTTCATGGAAGGTCTGCACATAGTTGGTGGATTTACTCCAGTTGAAAAGATAAGTATCTCTTTTATGTTCCTTTACATGCTGTGTAATGGTACTTATGTTGTAATTGATGAGTATTGCCTTTGTATGTTGTATATGTTGCATGTGTAGGCTTACTGTTACTTCCACATTAATATGTTATATATATATATATATATATATATATATATATATATATATCTGTGTGTGTGTGTGTGTGTGTGTGTGTAGAATAAACATTCTATGTTCATATGGATGTGCATGTTTT
>JASDQU010245256.1:19617-38447 GCA_032191745.1 Picea mariana | reverse complement strand
AAAATCTATTCTGAAAGAGCCACGGTGATCCAGATTTATGCAGGAATGAAATGTAAGAAGCAAATAACAGAGTATGCACAATAGTATTGCAGAGAACACAGTGATACAGTAAATGCACACTTCTATTAATTAATGAAATAGAGAAATTGTAAAACTGTTGAACAGTACATAGCTTAGAATGGTGGTAGCATATCCCTGATAAGAGATGTGGTGGCTACGCTCATCCGTGACCAAGATGATTACAAAAAGAGGCCGAAGGGCCTTATTTATCAAAAGAAGGAAGGTAGAAACCAAAAACCTAACCCTAGAAGATGAAATGCCGAAAGTCAAGTGGGCCCTGTTCGGGTAAGTTAGTCCATCAACTTCCCGGAGTCATAACTATTGCATACGATCTCCGTTTGGGGTGCACGATAGCTTGTTGGAAAGATCCATCTGAGGCCTACAACGCTAGAGATAAAATAACATCATAGATGCTATTTTGCGAGAGCAACATACCCAAAAAAACATCTTTTAGGGCCTCAAAATGGCCCCAGAAGTTCAGGACCCGAAAAAACTGCTAAAAATAGTAAATTACCAGAAATGCCAGAAAACTGTTTTGAGCCAGATGGAAAGGTGGGCAGCCATCGATACCCATCTGGATCACACGGTCTATTATGACCATTGGATACTGGAAAGAGTGTGGGAGTTAACCCTTGGAGCCATTCAGACTTTGTGAGTTGGGCGAATTGAATGAGTTTGTCATAAGGGAGGTAAAATCCGCGAAGTTCTGAAGTCCCGAAGTTAAATTTGAGACTTAGATTTGAGGATGCCTGTGAAACATCCCAACCGTCAGATCTAAAAAGTAGACGATAGTCAAGTTACCCGAACTACTGATGACTTAATAATCTGATAGCGGAGATGGATGCGAGTTGTTTAAAGGGGGGAGAGTCCATCAGGGTCATCAGATCGATTCAAATACTCACTGTAGTTACCGAATCAAACTCCAGCCGCTCAATTTAATTGATAGTTGGGAATAATTGTGGAGCGCAAAGGTGAAAGTAGCGGACATGATAGTTCGAAACCCACAATTTACTAACGTCGTTGATTGTGTTGGGCTGGAAGATCAACGACTCTTGTTAGAACAGGTTAGGCGAGTACCTTGTAGCCTCATGTCCCCTTCTCAACATCGTCGTATGTATCCTTGATCTTCTGTGCTAGTGCATGATCTGTGGCTTTTCCTAGATAGAAGTCCTATGGATCAGGTCCTTGCATACTCAATCCTATGATCCTATGGATCAATGAGTACCTAATTCACAAAATCTTCGACTGCGCTAAGTTCTTCGGACGTACACGCTTGTGGTTGAATCTCTCAGGTTTGAAGAGTGACTAGTCAATGCAATGGGACAAATGGTGATAGCGTGATGATCACTATGTGGAATCAACTAATCTGCGGGCTCAGATTTACGGTTAGAAAAGGTGTTCTCGGTGCAAGGTTCGATGGAATAAATAGATAACGAAGAAACAGTTCTCTCCAATGGGCGATAAACCTCCATTAACTAAGTTCTATCTGTTACAGTGCGGTCTAAACAGTCTGATGGCGAGCTGTCTGACCATAAATTCCTTTCTACGCATTCAGGGTGTCGGTCTAACGGTTATACTATTCCCAACAACTATATTTCTTCACCGTGGAGAAGTTCCATGTGACGTTGTTCTGATATCCCGACAAAGTTCCAGTTTTGTAAATTTTCCCTTTGCTAAGTTCCCTCTAGACCCTTCTGTAACTTTTCGATATTTTCTCTCTTCTTGTTGAGCTTTCGAGCCTTTCTCCCAGTGAGCTTCATATTGTTATTCCTCTTTCCATTCCGATTCTTGTCTTATTTTGGCATATTAACTTCGCACTGTTGAGATTCTTTCCTAAGATCCAAGGGTAATACTTATTCTCTATCTAGGATAGGTACTTCAGTCTTCTTCAAATCTTCTTATGTTCTTGCAGCTTTGACATCCAAGTCTCTGGTCCTAAGTAGCTTCGATTTGTTCTCCCGTTCTTCAATCAACTGTGCAATCCTCCTAGTCATGAAATCTTTTAATTCTTTCTTTTTCTGCTCTAAGACTTCTTCTTCTTTCCTTCTAGTCTAGTCCTTCTCTATCCAAGGTTTTCCTAGTAACATAGTAAATGGAGCGTTGTTCTCAATAAATTTAACAACCTCAAAATCTTCCTCTATCAAAGTTCCATTGGCATTCATCGATATCTGGGTGAGCTTTCCACATAGGGTTATCAGTTTTCCTCTGAATAATCCTATTCCTCCCAATGAAGGAATCATACCAGGCTCCCCTAAAAGTTCCCAAGTTCTTTCTGTCATGATATTCACTCATGTTTCCTCATCCAGAACACAGTCAATTTTGAATTCTCCTATTCTTGCTTCAATGCACTCTTTTTCTTTGAAGATCTCTGATAAGATGATATGTCGGTGGTCATTCAGGGTTTCTTTCATCTGTAGCAATACTTTCTTTGGTTCTTTCTGGGGTTCTGCCATAATCTCAGTTTCTGGATATGCCTTAGGGTTTTCTTGGTTCATATTCATTCTTTTAACCTTAGCAATCATTCTAGGGCAATCCAATACTTCATGGTCCATAGCTCTACAACAAAGACAATTAGATATTCTACCAGGGCATTCCTTAGCCAGATGTCCCGGTCTTCTGCAACTGTAACAAAGGGTTAATCCTCGTTTTCTTTTAAATTATCCCCAACCTTTCTTGTATATCACACTAGGATCATAGTAGCTAACCTGCAAAAAATTCTTTCTAGGATCCTGCATCCATTTGTTAGTCCAAACATTCTCTCTATGCATAGGTATAATACATGTTTTATTAATCCTATCAGATCTACTCATATCAAATCTTCTTTCATCTATCAGTGCCCTAGTTTTCAAGCTAGGACAAATCTTATCAAACATACCTAGATCCATACTTTAGAAACAAAAATTTCCACTAATCTTATCTTCAGCGGAGCACAAAGCTTCCATATCTAAAACTTTTCACTATTCTTACCTTTATCAGAGCACAGAGCTTGTAGATCTTACCTCTTTAAGAAAAAATTCTCACTTTTACCTTTCTCAGAGCACAAAGCTTTCAGATCTTACCTCTTTTCTTCATATCTTGCCCTTATTCTTGGCACATATCTTCACAGGTCAAGTGGAATGTTGCACACTAGGGCAACAGATCTATGCACAGATCTTTCACAGTTTCAGGTCGGATCTTCGACAAAGCTTCTTTTTCCTTAGATCCCAACAATCACAGTTTCAGTCCTGGCAACGGAACCATTTGTTGGCACAGGGGCGGAACCATTTGTTGGCACAGGGGCAGAACCAAGGTTCAATGCTACAACAACGCACCAACAAAACCCTAACTATCATCCCTTTTGACAACACCTACGAAGCAGATAAAGTCTCACCCGAGGTAGAGGTAGGGGTGGTTGCAGGACTCCAATGTCTGCAACCTTAGCTGGGACACAGATCTGTGAGTGTAACACCTTAACGTGGCACTTAGCAGTTATAGTTCATCAATATCCAGTCTTAGTTTACAGCGCAGTTAAACCCTAATTATAGAGCATTACAGTATTTAACCAGATCTACTATATTCACGCACTAAGCACATCCACATAGGCTAGATATAGTATGCATCCATACTATTAAGCACATATCATTAACATATCTATTTACCATTAATCAATATTGAAGCACTAAGCAAGTTAACATATAAACACAACAATACATCGCATAAAGCAGAGCAACACGACATGTACATGGTTCACCCCCACCCCGGGGCTACGTCCACCAACTCTTCGTCTTCTTTATTAGCTTCTTCAATCAATTACATGCACAGAGCCTTAAGATCAAGGATGATTTTAAGTATGGAAATTTATATTAAAATGTAGAAACATGGGCTAATCTTACTAGTCCTTAATATGAAAAATGTAAAATGTTTGGCTATAGTTTTGTAAAAATATTCAAATTTATAAGGATTTTATATAGTTTCTATAAATTTTTGGTTGGTTTTTAAGGTAAAATAGTTTTATTCTATGGAATTTGAGCGAATTGTTTTTAGAAAAAATGGAAATTAGCAAATATTTTTTTGGGAGAAACCATGGAAAATTAGCCCATTTGCTAAATTTAGCCCCTAAAATCATGTATGCTTAAGATCAACTTTGCAGAGGACAAGAGATCTGTGCATTCTCCGCTAGATCCTCCTTCCTTGGGTTACATCACAAAGCCTCTTCACAATATATTACATTCACTTGCACTCAACCTTGCAAGTTCCACACAGCATGCACAAAGCTCTTACAGTCCTTCGATCACATAGATCGAACTTTAGAACTTAGCACACTGGCCTCTTCTTACATCGCCTAACTACTTATTTATATATATTACAAAATGGACGTAAACATGGGTAAACCCATGGGCCGATATCCCCATACCCATTACATAATCCCGAATCCCAAAAAGGGCCCTAAAAGGGGTCGAGATCCCACGATCTTCACTTTGTTTTTCACTCCTCCTTTGACAGCCTGTCAAAGTCCCAAAAATAGGTCAAACCTGACCAAGGATCCTCAAAACTTGGTCAAGGGCCAACAGGCCCCCAAAAATCACCTGTGACTCATCCCGAGTCACTCTGATCTGGATAATTATGCCTCAAAAACCTCGATCTTGGCTCGAGCTTCTTCGAATTGTTGTTGTGCCATGACCTCCTGTTCAACGAACTCTTGGATAACAACTTCATTGACAGGTCCCTCTAGGCGTTGTTCAGCTACAGTGACGACTTGCTCTGGTTCTTCTCCTAGGCCTTTGATCTCTGTGAACATTTGGTAAGCCTCATCCTGTATAGGTTGGAGCCTCTCAGTCACTTCCATGAATTTTCTCTGAATGGTGTGGACCTGCTGCTGGGTAGTGCGCTGCTCTTGGGATCACTTCATCCTTTCAACATCTGACAGGGGCTTCAACTGCTTTTGTATTGTTTCTTCTTGATACTTCGCCTCTTGGATTTGTGACTCTAGTGTCTTCAGTTCTGGATTATCAATGAGTCGCTCATATGTCTGGGCACTGTGATCACTCAATTGCTTACATTCCATGGTGAGGCCCTTTATTCTTTTAACTGTGCTTTGGGCAGTTGCTTCTCTTTGATACCTTACATCTTGCGGAGTCTCAGGAACTATGTGGAACTCTAAGTATGCTATTCGTTTCTGTAGATGCTGGATAAATTCTATGAGCTTCTCTACTTGATGTGTGACTTTGTCTTCTGCCTGTGGTTCTAATCCTGTCATAGAGAGAAGTGCTATGTTGACTGCTTCTTTCACTTTGAGTTGCTCTATGAGAAACTTTTATTTTTCTTCTTGAATCTGTGATTTCTTCTTTTCAAACTTCATCTGGAGAGAAGCCTTCTCCTGCTCTGCAAGTCGACATTGCTCTATGAGTACTCCTTGCACTTGCTTCAAGGCCAGGGTGGCTTGTTCTATTTCTTCTTGTGCTCGACGAAGGAGAGCTTTGGTTGCATCTGCTAGTCGGCGGAGTTGGGATGGCTCATCTCCCCACTCTAGTTCTCCTGATGGCAGGGGCGTAGTGGACACTGCGCGACTAGACTGAAGGGCCTGTTGTACCCCTCGGAGTTCGACCTCAATTCTGTCGTACATTTACTCCTGCTTGGCTTCTTGTTTCTCCACAATTTCCTAGGAGGCATCGTTTGGGGCTACTATGATGAAGTCAAAATCATTGGTAGTGAGTACATTCTGCATCTTGGTCATGGTGGCTATGGATTTCTTCCTGGAAGAAGGTTTCAAGGGAGAAACCTTCCTCTTCTTCAGGGGATTGGTCTCATCTATAGGAGATGTTACTTCACCTTGTTTCTGTTCAACTTCTATTCCATTTATTGCTTCAACTTCGTCATCACCCCCTTGGTCAGCTGATACTGAAGCAGTCTGCACTCAACCTTGCAAGTTTCACACAGCATGCACAAAGCTCTTACAGTCCTTCGATCACATAGATCGAACTTTAGAACTTAGCACACTGGCCTCTTCTTACATCGCCTAACTAATTATTTATATATATTACAAAATGGACCTAAACATGGGTAAACCCATGGGCCGATATCCCCATACCCATTACATAATCCCGAATCCCAAAAAGGGCCCTAAAATGGGTCGAGATCCCATGATATTCACTTTGTCTTTCACTCCTCCTTTGACAACCTGTCAAAGTCCCAAAAATAGGTCAAACCTGACCAAGGATCCTTAAAACTTGGTCAAGGGCCAACAGGCCCCCAAAACTCACCTGTGACTCATCCCGAGTCACTCTGATCTGGATAATTATGCCTCAAAAACCTCGAGCTTGGCTTGAGCTGCTTCGAATTATTGTTGTGCCATGACCTCCTGTTCAATGAACTCTTAGATAACAACTTCGTTGACAGGTCCCTCTAGGCGTTGTTCAGCTGCAGTGACGACCTGCTCTGGTTCTTCTCCTTGGCCTTTGATCTTTGTGAACAATTGTTAAGCCTCATCCTGTATAGGTTGGAGCCTCTCAGTCACTTCCATGACTTTTCTATGAATGGTGTGGACCTGCTGCTGGGTAGTGCACTTCTCTTGGGATCACTTCATCCTTTCAACATCTGACAGGGGCTTCAACTGCTTTTGTATTGTTTCTTCTTGATACTTCGCCTCTTGGAGTTGTGACTCTAGTGTCTTCAGTTCTGGATTATCAATGAGTCACTCATACATCTGGGCACTGTGATCACTCAATTGCTTACATTCCATGGCGAGGCCCTTTATTCTTTCAACTGTTCTTTGGGCAGTTGCTTCTCTTTGATACCTTACATCCTGCGGAGTGTCAGGCACTGTGCGGAACTCTAAGTATGTTATTCGTTTCTGTAGATTCTGGATAACTTTTGTGAGATTCTCTACTTGATGCGTGACTTGGTCTTCTGCCTGTGGTTCTAAGCTTGTCATAGAGAGAAGTGCTATGTTGACTGCTTCTTTCACTTTGAGTTGCTCTACGAGAAACTGTTATTTTTCTTCTTGAATCTGTGATTTCTCCTTTTCAAACTTCATCTGGAGAGAAACCTTTTCCTACTCTGCAAGTCGACATTGCTTTATGAGTACTCCTTGCACTTACTTCAAGGCCAGGGTGGCTTGTTTTGTTTCTTCTTGTGCTCGACGAAGGAGAGCTTTGGTTGCATCTACTAGTCGGCGGAGTTGGGATGGCCAATCTCCCCACTCTAGTTCTCCTGATGGCAGGGGCGTAGTGGACACTGCGCGACTAGACTGAAGGGCCTGCTATACCCCTCGGAGTTCGACCTCAATTCTGTCATACATTTACTCCTGCTTGGCTTCTTGTTTCTCCACAATTTCTTGGGAGGCATCGTTTCGGGCTACTATGATGAAGTCAAAATCATTGGTAGTGAGTACATTCTACATCTTGGTCATGGTGGCTATGGATTTCTTCCTGGAAGAAGGTTTCAAGGGAGAAACCTTCCTCTTCTTCAGGGGATCGGTCTCATCTATAGGAGATGTTACTTCACCTTGTTTCTGTTCAACTTCTATTCCATTTATTGCTTCAACTTCATCATCACCCCCTTGGTCAGCTGATACTGAAGCAGTCTTTCCTGAGGCACTGCTTAATTCTTGGACCTCTTCGGTATTCTTCCTTCTGCTAGGTTTGGGTGTATCATGTTCTTTGTGCGTGGTCTCTAGGTTGTCAGGATTAGACATCTCTGTAGGGTCTGTGGGAATAAGGAGGTTTGCCGACCAGTCCTTACTGATCTCCTCAAGGTCCTCTTATGTGAGCTTGTAGTATGACTGAAGCTCCTCCTTATGCTTGTCTTCTCGTGCCATAATGTAAATGAAGTGTCGATCTATGTAGAAATTCATCAGGGGTCGGAACCTCTGTAGGGTGTTCAGATTCATACGAGGTTAAGCTTTGATGACTCTCTTTAGCTGGAGGTAATATGTGTGAAAAACAACGTTTGAATTCCACTGTTTTCTCATATCGCTTGAGTACCAGAGCGTGGTGAAATTTGCAGCAAGCATCTCGAATGGTTCAATGTACGGGAAGGTCGCACCTTCCGAAATTTCCCAAGAAACAAACACAATGAGGATCAGGAGCCGACTAAAATTTGATTCATAGCCCTAATCCTGTGCTTCATGGTAGTCCAGTTCAAGCTGATTAACTAGGTACTTCGCCCAGTTCATCTATAGACCTTCCACGTACTTCCCTACAAGGTCAACGACAAAGCCTATGACCTGCGTGGGTCAGTTCTTTCGTACTAGCTTCCTTGAAATTAACTAACATGCTAGGCACACTGCGCCATTCTGGATGGAGGCTACCTTGTAGCCTTGCGTCCCCTTCTCAACATCGTCATATGTATCCTTGATCTTCTGTGCTAGTGCGCGATCTGTGGATTTTCCTGGATAGAAGTCCTGTGGATCAGGTCCTTGCATACTCAATCCTGTGATCCTATGGATCAATGAGTACCTCCTTCACAGACTCTTCGATTGCGCTAAGTTCTTCGTACATACATGCTCATGGTTGAATCTCTGAGGTTTGAAGAGTGACTAGTCAATGCAACGAGACAGATGGTGATAGTGCGATGATCACTATGAGGAATCAACTAATCTGCGGGCTCAGATTCACGGTTTGAAAAATTGTTCTCGGTGCAAGGTTTGATGGAATAAATAGATAACGAAGCAACAAATCTCTCCAATGGGTGAGAAACCTCCATTAACTTAGTTATGTCCATTACGACGTGGTCCCAACAGTATGATGGAGAGCTATCTGACCATAAATGCCTTTCTACTCGTTCGGGGTGTCGATTTAACGGTTATACTGTTCCCAACGGGTATATTGCTTCACCATGGTGAAGTGCCATGTGACGTTGTTTTGATATCCTGACAAAGTTCCAGTTTTGTAAATTTTCCCTTTGCGAAGTTCCCTCTGAACCCTTCTATAACTTTTCGATCTTTTCTGTCTTCTTGTTGAGATTTTGAGCCTTTCTCCCAGTGAGCTTCATCTCGTTATTCCTCTTTCCATTCTGATTCTTGTCTTCTTTTGGCATAGTAACTTCGCGTTGTTGAGATTCTTTCCTAAGATCCAAGGGTAATACTTCTTCTCTATCTGGGATAGGTACTTCAGTCTTATGTAAATCTTCTTGTGTTCTTGCAACTTCGACATCCAAGTCTTTGGTCCTAAGTAGCTTCGATTTGTTCTCCCATTCTTCAATCAACTGTGCGATCCTCCTAGTCATGAAATATTTTAATTATTGCTTTTTCTGCTCTAAGACTTCTTCTTCTTTCCTTCTAGTCTGGTCCTTCTCGATCCAAGGTTTTCCTTGTAACATAGTAAATGGAGCGTTTTTCTCAATAAATTTAACAACATCAAAATCTTCTGTTGTAGAAGTTCCATTGACATTCATAGATATCTGGGTGAGCTTTCCACATAGGGTTATCAGTTTTCCTCTGAATAATCCTATTCCTCCCAATGAAGGAATCATAGCAGGCTCCCATAAAAGTTCCCAAGTTCTTTCTGTCATGATATTCACCTGTGTTTCCTCATCCAGAACACAGTCAATGTCGAAGTCTCCTATTCTTGCTTCAATGAATTCTTTTTCTTTGAAGATATCTGATAAGATGATATGTTGGTGGTCATTCAGGGTTTCTTTCATATGTAGCAATACTTTCTCTAATTGTTTCTGGGGTTCTGCCATAATCTCAGTTTCTGGATCTACCTTAGGGTTTTCTTGGTTCATATTCATTCTTTCAACCTTAGCAATCATTCCAGGGAAATCCAATACTTCATGGTCCATAGCTTTACAACAAAGACAAGTAGATCTTCTACCAGGGCATTCCTTAGCAAGATGTCCCAGTTTTCTGCAACTGTAACAAAGGGTTAATCCTCGTTTTCTTTTAAATCATCCCCAACCTTTCCTGTACTGCACACTAGGATCATAGTAGCTAACCTGCAAAAAAATCTTTCTAGGATCCTGCATCCATTTGTTAGTCCAAACATTCTCTCTATGCATAGGTATAACATATCTTTCATTATTTCTATCAGATCTACTCATATCAAATCTTCTTTCATCTATCAGTGCCCTAGTTTTGAAGCTAGGAAAAATCTTATCAAACATACCTAGATACATACTTTAGAAACAAAAATTTCCACTAATCTTATCTTCAATAGAGCACAAATCTTCCAGATCTAAAACTTTTCACTCTTCTTACCTTTATCAGAGCACAAAGCTTGCAGATCTTACCTCTTTAAGAAAAAAATCTCACTTTTACCTTTCTCAAAGCACAAAGCTTTCAGATCTTACCTATTTTCTTCAGATCTGACCCTTCTTCTTGGCACATAGCTTCATAGGTCAAGTGGAATGCTACGCACTAGGGCACCATATCTATCCATGGAGCTTTCACAGTTTCAGGTCAAATCTTCGAAATAGCTTCTTTTTCCTCAGTTCCTAGCAATCACAGTTCCAGTCTCGACAACGAAACCATTTGTTGGCATAGGGGCAGACCCAGGGTTCAACAGTACAACAACGCACCAACAAAACCCTAACTACCAACCCTTTCGGCAACACCTGCGAAGCATATGAAGTCTCACCTGAGGTAGAGGTAGGGGTGGTTGCAAGACTCCAGTGTCTGTAACCTTAGCTGGGACATAGATCTGTGACTGTAACACCTTAACAGGGCACTTAGAAGTTATAGTTCATCAATATCCAATCTTAGTTTATAGTGCAGTTAAACCCTAATTACAGAGCATTGCAGTATTTAACCAGATCTACTATATTCATGCACTAAGCACATCCACATAGGCCAGATCTAGTATTCATCCATACTATTAAGAACATAGCATTAACATATCTATCTACCATTCATCAATATCGAAGCACTAAGAAAGTTAACATATAAACACATCAATACATCACACAAAGCAGAGCAACACAACATGTACATGGTTCACCCCCACCCCAGGGCTACGTCCACCAACTCTTTGTCTTCTTTATTAGCTTCTTCAATAAGTTACATGAACAGAACCTTAAGATAAACTTTGCAGAGGACATGAGATATGCACACTCTCCACTAGATCCTCCTTCCCTGGGTTACAATAAAAAGCCTCTTCACAATCTATTACATTCACTTGCACTCAGCCTTGCAAGTTTCACACAACATGCATAGAGCTCTTACTGTCCTTCGATCACATAGATCAAACTTCAACACGTAGTACACTGGCCTCTTCTTACATCGCCTAGCTACTTATTTATATATTACAAAATGGGCCTAAACATGGGTAAACCCATGGGACAATATCCCCATACCCATTACATAATACTGAATCCCAAAAAGGGCCCTAAAAGGGGTCGAGATCTCGTGATCTTCGCTTTGTCTTGTGATCCTCGTTTGACAGCCTGTTGAAGTCCCAAAAATAGGTCAAACCTGACCAATGATCTTCAAAACTTGGTCAAGGGCTAACAGTCTCGAAGTCCCGAAGCGAGTTAGGGACCGTTCATCACCAAGAGGGACAAGTGGCACAAGATTCACAACCCCTGAGCGAGATCTTGTGGTCAAGGAGAGATTTAAATCGTCGAAGTAAATTCTGATTGTTGGTTGTCAGGGGAGGTACATGTCAACAAATCCAAGGCTCCGAGAAAAATCACTTCGAAGATTTTAGTTGAGAGTTGAAACTACTGAAACCCGAATTCCGGAGTGAATCTGGATCGTCGGATCCAAAGAGATGCGTGGCGACAGATCGTGGACTCTTGGTTGAAGCATTCCGGGAGAATGCAAAGGATAAGAGTTTGAAAGTGACGAAGTCCCGAAGCAAATCACGTCTATTGATTTAAAAAGGGGAAGATCTGAGCCGTTAGTTCAGGAGTACCATCAAGATCATGAGATCAAAGGTCCCGTCTCATTACGGGGATCGAAGGTGCACAGACTTTAAAATGTTGAGGGTGGGCCACAATCCAGACCACGGTTTTGGAGAAAAGACACATGCAGGTTCGAGATGAATTGTGGGGTGAAAAGTAGCTTGGTTTCAAACCATCCTTGGTCGTGCCCACAATCACATGGTTATGTGAGGTTATCGCCGAAGGTCACCTCAAGGAGGGGCTTATTAGAAAAGGGGCTAGCGCCCAAACTCAAAGATTTTGCAAGAGCGAAGGGGTGGTCACGAGTACCATCAGACCTGCACCAGGAAGACAAAAGGGTCTATGTTTAATTACATAATGATACCATCAAGGTATCAGAGAGTCGTTTGGCTCCAGAATCAGAGATCCTTGACCGGGAGGTCGAGTTGGTTCCCCGACTCTCCAAATTAGAAACCCCTTGATGGAGTTAAGTCGATGAACATCCTAAGATAATGGAAGAAGAAATCATGAGATAGATATCCAACTAATAGGAATGCATGTCAACACTCCAGGGAGGAAAGCTAGAATAATAGAGGATTGTGAATGCACTCCAAGGGTGTAAAGGTATTTCCACAAGAGTATGGAGATATCAAGTCAAATAATTTAAAAATGGAATGCCTTCTAAAGAGAAATCAATAAGGAACCTGGAAGAAGAAAACGATTCTATGCATGGTTTTGAATGTAGAGGAGATGGTGCCTGACAAGAATCCATCTTAAGTGATATAGAGCCATGAGTGACAACTCAAGAGGTTGGAGGTACCACTTGAAGCTATGATGGTAAGGTGAAAGAAGTACTTTTAGTTAATTGTATGCAACTAGAAAAGGAGGCATATGTGCATCCTTACAATATGCTAGAGATTGCGTAGGCAAGTCAAGTTTGAGGCTAGTTGGAAAAGGGAAGAGAAGAGTACAAGAAAACCTCAAGTACTAAAGTATTCCATCAGGAAATGGATGAAGAAGTTTAGTCCTGAAGAGTAACTAGATGTTGAAGAATCCATAGTCTATAAAACAACTTGGTTTGGAATTTAATTCATCCAAGTACGAATTGGGATAGTTGGATCCATGAAATTAAGGAAAGATGAAGGTTAATATCAGCTTAGTTTGGGACTATAAATGCAAAAGCGGCCAAGTGTGATTTGACTAGAAAGTGCTCAGGTCAGAACTAATCATGTACAATGATTACAGTGGGAGCACAAGAAGATCCAAGAATCTAGGAAGAATTGTAGACTTCTGGGATCAACAAGGAAATGTTTTATAGAGAAAAATAAGTTGCTGCAATTTTTTTGGTAGCAAGTATGTTATGGATTATTGGGTCAGCCAGAGAAAAGAATGCTTGCATGTTTGCAAGTGTTGTTGGTAATGTTGTTGCATAAGGAGGGAAGCAACAAAGAGATGAAGTGTTGGTTATAAGTTTGATAAAAGAAGCATGAAATATTCTACTTCCATCAACCATACAGGTAACATCAAATTTATTAATGGAAGTCATGCAGGTATGATTTTTTATTACTCTTTTTGCATAATTGTTGAAAGGAAATTTAGGTAAGAATTTCCTTAGCCAGAGTTATTTTATAAAATCACATGATTATATTATTGAATGGATACCATTGGATGTGGTAAGGGTTGGAGGCCTGTATTAATTCAAAGCTTTTTAGCTTCTGAATGCACACACTGACATAGTAGAATGTCATGTTAATTTGGTTATGGGGTAATAACCAAAGAATTAAAAGATAAGAACTTGTTATAGGAATGAATGCTAGTAAGCTAGTCATGTATGAGACTAGGACATGGTTGGATATGGCAAGGTATGGATATGGAAAGGTTATGAGCCACACAGGTACTAAAAGCTTCCTACCTTTAAATAAAACTTGGATTGCAACCTTTTTGCTAACACTAATGAACACCACAGAATTATATTCTTGGTGTAGTGTTCGGGTCGAAAAGGAAGGCATCCAATTAATTGGGAAGACAATAAGAAGTGTGTGGAGAATGTGTCAACAAATTGGCCGAATTCTAACTTATGGATGGTGAGATACATGACTGAGATAAAGAGCATTATGTAATTCAATGCAAGGTGCATTGATTAATTGGGCATTGAGAATTGCACTCATGCATAATAAGTGACATAATTGTATATTAAAAGAAATAGTTGAATGAGTTTTGTAAGTACATGCATATATATTATTGCGTGGAAATAATTATTTATGACAACTGAAATGTTGTGAACTCATGAAGCTGAGGACATTTCAGGAGTTGCTAGACATTGCAACAGGAAAGTTGCAAGTCAAGTAGTCACATGAGCAATTGACTACATGAAATTTTCTTGTTCATAAAAAGAAGTAATGAACTTACAGATATTACTGTGAACATTCATATGCATAGAATGACGATTCATTCTAGTTTATTAAATTGTTGGGTAATTGTGATTGAATTGCTAGGTGCAGAAAATTCTAAGATCATTGCATAAGATTTTGTACATATTGCAATTGAATATGATGTACAACAAATACTGACAATTTGTTGGTTGTATGCAAGATGAAGCATTATTGGAAAAATGGTATGGACTTTGGTGCCTATGAAAAACCACAAGGATGGATGCATTCATAATATGTCAACAACAAAGATGAATTATGAAATAGAATTTCATGTTTTGGGGGAAAAGCTGAATTTCCTTTTGAACTAGTTGGAGTTCCTAAATGAGTTCTTTTATGTTTTCTCATGATAAATGCATGTCAGTGATGCATATAAGATGATGTTGATTAAAGTTAGAATGTCAACTACAAAGAGTAGCTCAGGGAATATACTGATTGGAAATCTCTGAGGGCAGTTGGAACTCCAGGAGCCACGGTTCTCTGCGACTTTCTGAACCAGCTTATTGCTGAAGCCCACAGAAAGGGAGGTGTAGCAGCTGATGGATTGTATGACAGTGAAGGTGTACCCTCCTGGGGTGGGACAAACATGTGGGGGAATGAGTGTTATAACCCTAATTTGCACCATACATGCTTACCTGGCATCAGGCCATCTCAGATCCCTTCTTTGCCAAAGCACTGCTGAACAACTCTTCTTAAAAACACTTTTTATAAAGGTCCACGCGCCCTGCTCTATTATTGCACGCGTGTACATATTGTCAACCCAAAACAACCCGTGTGTACCTATAAAAGCATGGAAAAAGGAAAGTTGTCGATGAAATGCACAACTTTGGGTGAGTTAACTGAACCTTCCAGCCATGCATGGCCGAGGGTTCATCCAAATACCTAGCTTCTTCTAGCCTATAAAATAAGGGTTAGGGATCCCATTTGAAAGAGAAAAATCATAGTAAAGAAACTATACACGATTGTACATTCCCTTTGTCCCAACCCTTTAGCCATCCTCGTGCAAAGAGAAATATGGAGCAAAGAAGTTGGAGGACAGTTGAAGAGGAGCCCAGGACCAGGTTCGTGGAGCAGCGGCCGACTTCATCATTGTAAGTTGATTTGTTGAAGTTAATAATAAAGAGATACTTTTCCCGTCCCACCATATGAGGTTCTTATGATTTGTTGTATACTTGTTTATTGAATCTCTAACCCATTAATCTATATATCGAATGCATGCGGAGCTTGTTGTTTGTTTTGTGTGAATGCAGGTCAGCCTTGGGAGGAGAGCTGTAATAAAAAAATAATCAAGCATAAGGAAGGATCTACATCAAATGCCCGTAATAAGGTATGCTCACTTAACTATGTATTTGCTTAAGAATAATGGGGATTAGGTCTAGGATGACGGTAGAAAGTAGAGATCTTTAGGTCTTTTCTACAGGCATATTTCAACCCTAATTGCTAGTCCGTAGAGGGATTTCCCACTCACAAAAGAATTGGAAACCATACTGGGGAGATCTCTAGGGTTCTTGGGGATATTTTTGGGTATTTTTAAGAACTGGTTTCATTTTCCTATTTTTAAAGTTTCTACAAAAGTCTGAGCTAACAGAGATTTTGGTCTTCCATACCAGTTATCTCTATTTCTTTGCTTGACTGTAATTTTTTTTTTCAAGACCCACAGAGGTACACACGGCCTGTATAAGGTTTACACACGTGTACCTGCGCCCTACATTCTCACAGCCCATGTGTACACACTAGCTGAGGAAGTGACAATCGCGTGTGGATTCCAGAAAATTGCTTTTAAAGAGGCAGTCATCCTCTTCCCTATCAGAAGTAGTCCTTTTCAGGGGTTTTCTGGAAATCTTTCTAGTCTTTGTTGTTTGCAGTCCTTAGCTTAGGTTTACGCCTCAAATTGGTTTGTTCTATGAAGTTTTCCTTGATTTGTTTTCTTTTTCTGTTAAAGTAAGTATCTGAGTCTTCAAGAGATTCTGGTTTTCAGTACTAGTAGTCTTTGCCTGGGCTAGCTTGCTTGGCTTTTTATTTTGTTTCAGAGTTTCAGAGATACACATGACCTATATAAGGCCAGCACGTGTGTACACACACTCTGACTTTACATAGCTCGCGTGCACATGATTGCTATTGAACTGTCAGTTGTGTGCTTGAGGAGAAGTTTTTGTTGAAGGTGAGGCAGTCATCCTTTCCTTTGACAAGAGCTATACCTCTCAGGTTTTTGGGTCTCTATCATAGCTATCAGTAACTTAGGTTTGATTATAGCCATAGCTTTCTTTTTCATTTAGAAGTTTTCCTCAAAATTTTCTTTCATAGGGTTTTTAGACAAGTGTGAGAGTCCATTTTTAAAATTTTCCTATGTGTGATTTTTGACGTGACTCTTTGAGATTTGCACTTAGGCCAGAAATTTTTTCTTGGTTTTGACTTGTTGGTATTTTTCCTTTTTTTCTTTTTGAGCATTCAAATAAAAAAAAACTTTTATTTCTTTGATTGGTTAAAAAAATGTTGTTTTGCATTAGTAACCAGGGAAAACTCTTTGCTTTCATAAGTTCTTGACAGTTTACTTAGATCATAAGTAGCTTGTAGTCGAGTGAAATCCTGCTTTGAGTTTGCTTTTCAAAGATCTTAGGAAAAAAAATTAAATTTGAAAAGTTGTTTAAAGAAAAGTTTTTGTTTCCAAGCTTTCTGTTTATTTTACTTTCATCTTTCAAACATCATTAATTTCACTTACATAGCCTTTGACGTAAGACAAGCCATAAAATTAATGCTAAATCTAAAAATCATTAGACTTTTTATGTTTGTGGGGTCAACCAACTAGTTTAGGGTTAGGGCCTTGAATTAGGTTGGAGAGGAAACTCTTCAAGGCCATTAAAATCAAACATTGGAGTCTGAGTTAGGGAGTGTCAAAGTCCAGTATCGTGAAATTTATCCGGGACCCCCCTCTAACACAGGGGATAAACACGAGATCGCATGCGGAAAGGTAGCGGAGATAACCCCTCCAAAGCTGGACCAATCATAGTGGAGAACACATATATAGGGCTTGTTTTAGGATTTCGTCGATTGCATTTGCCACGGGGCTTCGTGGGTCTCGAATCTGTTCGAGGTCCTCAGTTGTCTTCTAGACCACTTGCTTTCGATACCCTTGATAGGTTTCAGGCTCGATACCCTGCTCATTGTGGTCTACCTGACTTTCGACTGTACCCGCCTGGTGACTGTTCGCGCGTTGGCAACCTAGTTGCCTATCTTTTTAGGGACATACACAGGTGACTGCGGGGGTATACCATGGTACCTAGGATAGACATTGGGCCATACTTTGCAGAGTATACCCAGAGGGTGCTTTTGTGTTCGATTTGNGTAGGGAATTTTTAGTGTGTGTTGTTTTTGAACGATTAGACAGCCCTAGAGTGTCTTTGATCTTCTCACACAGTGGAGGATCACGAGCTCCGTCGGTCACGAAGGCTTCGTGGCCTATCACCGGTTACACTGGAGCCACCCCCACCACCACTAAGGCAAAAGCTAGACCAACAAGGGTATTTTGAAGCGATCGGGTCACAAGAAATTGTGCCCGACCAACATCCAAAGGAATCGACTATTTTAGACTTTGGAGCGAATGTTGTTGGTCCGCCTGAAACCTCAACCATTGATCTTTCGGCAGCCATCATCGTACTGATTCATCCTTACGAGTGCAAGACAGTGTTGCACACAACAATGGAAACAAATGTTGTTACTCCTCCTGGGAATTCTTCAATTCCCACTACGGTTGTTACCACAGGAGAGTTTCCACCTCCTAACCCACCGTCACCAATCCGAGCCACCATGGTCTCAGCCACCTCTACCTCACATAGTGGTCCGATCCCGTCTATGGTGGTGGCCACAACTCCTTTCCCACCAAGTGCGACAGGCCCTCCGTTCTCATACGGGATGCCTGGTTTAGGTACAAGTCCTGTACTTTCATACTCCACTTCACAGACTTCAGGCCTGGGGGCAGGGAGCTCTAATGCTCCTCTGTAAGGTCACATAGGGGGCATTCCTTCTCCTTTTAATGCTTTCCCTTACGGGGGAGTTCATATACCTCCTTCGTCCCCTTCTCTCGGCGGCACGCACCAGCCATCCGCTATGCCACCTACACACCATAGTTTACTTGGAGCAGGGAGTCAAGGACCACCTTCGCATAATATGTCGGTA
Source organism: Picea mariana (assembly GCA_032191745.1). Classification (NCBI taxonomy): domain Eukaryota; kingdom Viridiplantae; phylum Streptophyta; class Pinopsida; order Pinales; family Pinaceae; genus Picea; species Picea mariana. The sequence continues at coordinate 19,986 of JASDQU010245256.1, read as the reverse complement.
GGTTCGACACCGTTTTCTTTGTTTGGTGCATTTGGTAACAACGCCTTCTCGTCAGCTACTTTCCCAACTGGGGCCAACCCTAGTTTTGGACAAACTATTCCTATGCAGGGTACTATTCTTGCACAAAGGGAAAACCCAGGAACTTCTTCTGCATCAGGGCCTTGGAATTCTTGGCAAGGATTCATTCCTTCATCAGGAATGCCGATCTAGGGAAATTCTTTCCACAGTTAATGGAACCCTAGACAAGGTACTATGCCTATCCCTATGGGACCGGCATGGGGCAACCCTTCCCAAAGTCCTCCAAATATAATGCACGCCCATCCATCTACATCCTATTTTGGGAATCAACCAATGATGTCTCCTCACACG
>JASDQU010245256.1:8660-19453 GCA_032191745.1 Picea mariana | reverse complement strand
CACGATCCACATTAGCCTCCTATGCCGACGAAGTTGCCTTCAGACATACCAAAGTTCGAAGCCAAGCCTAACGAAGATCCAGGCGATCATGTGACTACCTTCCACCTTTGGTGCTCATCTAACTCATTGAAATATGAATCCGTACAGTTGCGATTGTTTCAACATACTCTCATTGGGAGTGCCGGGAAATGGTACATTGAGCTTGACCGCTCAAGATACTCTTCCTTCAGCGAATTGGCAATGGCCTTCCTAAACCATTTCCAATTACCTGTGAGATATGACGCTGGCACAAAATTGCTGGACAATTTCTGACAGAAAAAAGCAGACCATATCTCGGATCACATCTGAGAATGGAGATGCCGAAAGAGTTTAATTAAGGTACCAGTCCCACCAGGATTCCTGCTTGAGTGGTTCCTTAAGTCTTTGGTCCCACGGTTATCCAAATACGTCGCGACTTCAGGAGTGTTTTTTGAAGAAGACGCCATCATGAGAGCTCAACAGCTTGAGCTCATCTATTCTCAGTCTGGTTTATTATACGAGATCTTTCCATATGCGCCATGCTCAATACTTGATAAAACCAGATAGAGAGCTGGACCACATGCCGATGGTATTGTTGGTTCAACACAAACAAAGCCCGCTAAGCAACTGACGAACCAGTTGCAACAATTGTCTATACAACACACAGCGGCCAACCAAACTACTGTTTTGGCTGCTCCCCCTACTAAAACGTCAGAGGTACACACAGTGCAGTCGACAAATCCAAAGGCCACCCAGCAGCCTGAAGGAAAGAAAAAACAACGAAGGAAGGGTAAGGGGGATAAGAAACCCACTGATAATGCTGGCGGGGACAATACTGAAAAATGAAAGGCGAGGTATCTGTGCAACCTGTGCATGGAAGACCACCCGAACCACCTATGTCCCTGGCTTGCAGAGGCCCAAAACTTTGTGACACAGCAATAGCATGCTTTGTTAATCAATCCATTTCAGCATGGGAAAAATCTAATCCAAGCCGCTACAAGCATGGAAGGGGGTAGTCAAGGACCCTCTTCGTCTTTGAATAATCCCACATCCACGAATGTATATATGATGAAGGGTGATGCTTTTATATCGACTAGAGCGCATGACTATAGTAAACCAAGCACTTCTGAGAAGGGAAAAGAATCTGATCTCCCATCTCTTCCTCTACAGATTGAGAAGACTTTGGGTGAAACAATGACACGCATCCCAAAAGATGCATTCAAAAAAGCTTCTCATAACCCAAACGCAAGGGCCACCCATAACTATTATGTGGTGGAAGATTTGTCTCAAACCCCTTGTGCGATGTCTGCTTTGGAGGTCCTCCAAATATTCCCTTCCCAGAGGAAAGCTTTGTTAACCACCCTAGGATCTACCGAGACTTGTAATCTGGGTACCATCATGCTAGATACAACCAACTTAAAACCTCGTCTGCCATACCTAGCGTTTTAGATAGTAGTGGCTCACCCCATGAAAACTTTTACTCGAAATATTTTCTGCACAGTGGTTGATGAGGGCACCTCGACATGTGTTATGTCGTTGGCATGTTGGAAGGCCATTGGCCAGCCCGTGTTGTCTCCGTCACCTACTCTTCTCACTGCTTTCGATGGTCGGTCGTTCTAACCACATGGTATCATTCCCTCTTTTCCCGTGCAATTGGGAGGGAAGACCGTGTGCGTTGAGGTAGAGGTAGTCGACGCGTCTCTTGACTACAATCTTTTGTTAGGAAGGAGTTGGACTTATGCCATGCAAGCAGTGGTTGCTACAATTTTCTGGGTCTTGTTGTTTCCACATGAGGACCGGATTGTGACCATTGATCAATTGTCTTTCTCCAGATCTGACCCTTCATTGGGGGTGTCTGCGGTCCCGATGATTGGTAATCCTCAACCAGGCGTAGTCAATGTAGGGGTTGGTTTGTGCCCATCTTTGATGGGTACCTTCGATTACCCGCCCCCTCAAGGCGATGTCAAGTTCATATCTGACCACCATAAGGTTGATATTTTCCAAGTTTCGATGTTTCGCATTACTTACTTCACCGATCCGTGGATACTTCCTTCACCATCGGCCATGATGGAGGGGACAGGGCATCCGAGCATGTCCATGCTCTTGTTTGCAGCTGAAGTAGCATACTCTTTAGTCCAGCAAGCTTCAACCAACCCAGATCCAACTCCTTCACAAGAGTTCGATCCGCTTATCGAGCCTATTTGGGCTCAAGGTTCTCTCGCTAACACGGATTCGTTAGACTTAGTCTTGCCCTCTGACGAAGCAGTAATTGAAGCAATGACTAGTCTAGAAAAACCCTGGGATGATCTTCATCACAGATCATACTTCCTCCCAGAGTTAAGTAGAATCGAGGCCAGAGAATTCACCTTGACTATGACTAGAGATAGGTCTTGTCCTATTAATCCCTTAGCTACACATGAGATTTATGCTGAAGGTAATATGGAAACCATCACTGAAACCATACCGGTCAATATCTCCAGAACCCCTGGCGTCATGGAGAATGTTTTCATCGGAGCTGACTACTCCCCCGAAGAGATTCAAATCTACACAGATCTATTTAAAGAAATCCGTGACGTTTTTTCCTGGTCTTACGAGGAAATGCCAGGCATCGATCCAAAAATAGTTGAACATGAAATCACAAATTATCCAGATGCCAAGCCTGTCCGGCAGAAGCTTCATCCAGTTAACTCCAGGAAAGTAGCAGCCATTAAGGTTGAAGTTGAGAAACTGTTAAAATCCAGCTTTATCTATCCTATCCATTTGACCCAATGGGTGTCAAACCCTGTGGCGGTCAATAAAAAACAAGGCACAATTCACATATGTATAGACTTCCGTGATTTGAAAAAGGCCTGTCCCAAAGATATTTTTCCCACACCATTCATCGACCAGATAATTGATGAATGTGCGGGTTGCGAGGCCTTCTCTTTCATGGACGGTTTTTCAGGGTATAACCAAATACAAATTCAACTCGAGGACCAACACAAAACAACTTTCATTTTTCCATGGGGTACATTTGCGTATCGTAAGATGCCTTTTGGTCTAAAAACTGTTGGAGCCACCTTTCAGCAGGCCATGGATTTTTCTTTCCATGACCTAAAACATATAGTCGAGGCTTATTTAGATGATTTAGCATCTCGATCTCACAAGAGAACGGATCATCCCACACATCTCCAACTTGTCTTTGAGCGTTGTCGATACTTCCGGATTAACTTGAATCCAAACAAGTGCATCTTTTGCGTAACATCAGGACATTTGTTAGGTTTCATAGTGTCAACAACAGGGATCATGGTCAATCCTCTCAAGGTTGAGGCAATAATTCAGTTTCCGCCCCACGCACAATCCTCCAACTTCAAAGTCTACAGGGCAAGGCGAATTTTTTAATATGCTTCATTACCAAATATGCTGAGATCACAAAGGGCTTTATGCGCTTACTGAAGAAAGACGTCCCCTTTCATTGGGACGATGCCGCCCAACGCTCTTTCGATGCGTTGAAACATGCCCTCATGACTGCCCCTCTGCTTCGGCCACCTGACTATAACAAAGATTTCTTATTATACCTGGCTGCAGCGGAGTCAACCATCGACATGCTCTTAGTTCAGGAGGATGATCTGTTCTCAGAATATGTGATTTATTACCTGAGCCGAGGCCTCGTAGGACCAGAACTTAATTATTCTCATATTGAAAAGCTTGCGTTGGCAACAGTCCATGCTGTTCAACGGTTCCATCATTATGTTGTGTTTCGAAATACCACCGTCATTACTGTCGTGAATCCATTCCAGTATATGTTGACACGACGTGTAATAGGCGGGAAGATCAGTAGATGGATAGTCGTCCTCTAGGAGTTTGACTTAGATTTCATTTCAGTGAAATCCAAAAAGTCACTGGTCTTCGCAGAACTTATTTCAGAGCTTCTGGTTGAGTCAGGTGATCTTATGCCCGAAGAGATGCCTATCCGAGGAGATATGTTCTTGATCACCTCTATGGATCCCTGGTACGGAGATATACTTATCTATCTCCAGACTTTGAAGCGCCCCACCTATGCTTCTCGTGATGAGCATCGACGCATATGCCATCAGGATAAGTATTATCTCATACTCGATGATACATTGTATCGAAGAGGTGTAGACTACATCCTGCATCGATGTCTCACTCACAAAGAAGCAATTATCGTGCATAATGATTGCCATACTGGAGCCTGTGGTGATCATTTGTTTGTGTTGGGAACAACCCAAAAGATTCTACGAGCAGGTTACTTCTGGCTGACACTAATCAAAGATTGTATCAAATAGGTCAGGAAGTGCCACCCGTGCCAAATATTCTCTCGGAAGATGAGGGAACATCCCGCTCCCATGTTTCCTGTCATCACAGTTGGTCCCTTCACCAATTGGGGGATTGATTACACTACATGTAACCCTCCTTCAGCAAGGGGGCACCGTTACATCATCGTATCCATAGACTACTTCACAAAGTGGGTTGAAGCTATGGCAACATTTAAAGATGATGGAGACACTGCAGCTCTCTTCTTATTCAACCAGATAATAGCAAGGTTCGGCGTTCCGAGGGAGATTGTCACTGACCATGGCAGTCACTTTCAAAACCAGATGATGACCAAGTTAACGTCAAAGCTTGGGTTACGGTAAGAACATTCGTCACCCTACTACCCCCAAACAAATGGCTAGGTGGGAGCTGTGAATAAAACTCTTAAAACCATTCTACAACGAACGATCAATTCAACCAAGTCAAAATGGCATTTGATGCTATACTAGACATTATGGGCTTACCGAACATCTCTTAAGACTGCAACCAATTTCTCACCTTTCCAACTCGTTTATGGGCTAGAGGCAGTCTTGCCTATCGAATGTCAGATCCTGTCTCTAAAGTTGGCAGTACAATTATTGCAAGACACTTCCCCACTTGAAGAGCGGTTATTATACCTTGAGCAGCTCAATGAGCAATGTCATGATGCGGCACTGGCCAACGAGGCTCACAAACATAAATTCAAGTGTCAATATGATAGGTCTATTCATCCTCGGATTTTTTCTGAAGGAGACCTTGTCCTGGTCTATGACCAAGATAAGGACCCCCTGGGGGCAGGAAAATTCAAACCCATGTGGTTTGGACCTTTCATCATAAAAGATGTTCTAAAGAAGGTCGCTTATCTTCTGGTTGACTTTGAAGGCAATGCTTTGGCAGAGCCTAGAAATGGACTCTACCTCAAGAAGTATTACTCATAGGCAGGTCACCATGGGTAACTTTTTGTAACATATGTATAGTCTTTGTACTATTACTTTCTAGTTTTTTTTTTAGTGTTATGGACATGTCATTTTGATGTATTTTTCATCACTGTGGTAGATGTCAAGTGAACTCGAGGTGTTCATTGGGTACGAAGACGGTGCTAGCTAGCACACTCGGAGGCTTGCCTCCGCAGCTTGGGTAATTTTTACACCTCGAGGCTAGTTATTATCTTCCGGAGGTATATGCTTAGGTGACACCACAAACAATGTCACTGAGTATAGTGCAGTTATTGAGTTACTTCGTGACGCTCAGTCATTTGGTATCTCTCATCTCTGGGTCTACCTCGACGCTCAACCGGTTGTGTCTCAGTTAAATAGAGTCTACCATGTTCATGATCCAACTTTACACCGACGATTCCTTAGGGTACGTCTCTTAGAATGAAGCTTTGATTATATTACATATTTTCATGTTCCTAGGAGATTAAATCAAATTACAAATACTCTAGCTAATCAAATTTTAGATTGGCATCTTGCACACATATGAAAATACATACACATAAACATGTAAATACGTTTTTTTGCAAAAATGATCCATAAGACACAAAAAGACACAAAAATCCATATATAACATCATAGTCACTAGAGTACATAGATGGATGCAAGCGCCTCAAAAATATGACCAATAACGAGTCACGGGGCTTATGCCCTCAAAAAATATATACAAGTAGTGCTCTCGGCATGCGAAAAGCCTAACTAAAGTTAGGGCATGTGGGCCTTATTGTACTGATCTACAACGTTGGCTAAACGTCGAAACAATCGGACCCACGTCCGTGGTGCCCCCACTACATGAGGCTGCATTGATGGTGGTAGGTCCTCAATCTCTACCATAGGGAAAGTGCGAGTGAGCGCAGTAAAGTTTCGCTCAACTCGTCTCAACACCCTCTCAGCCTCCCCAGCTGGAAGATCTCCTATTGCTGCTGGTCCCCCTGCAGGGGTAGGTGCGGTCCCTTTCTAAGGACGATGCCTGTTCCTGGCATAGTCCGCAGGTCACACTGGTCCCACATCTGCATGCAACAAACACATATATATCAAATACTCTGGCATTTAAAAAAAAAATGATATATAACAAAAACAAAAAAACAATGAAGTAAACTTACCCATCTCTCCTCGCTCCTCACCAGGAGGTACGGGTATCTTAGGGTCTCTCGAGAAATCAATCCCGACATAGGGGTAATCCTCTATAACCAGGATCTGTCACGACAACTACGCGAATAAGTCATCGTCGAAGGACTCATTGGTCCTTCCGCCACCCTGTCGTGGCAGTAACACTGCCCATCTACACACAACATAAAGAGAGGCCTAATGTCCTCGTACCACTACTTGAGGACTAAAGATCGAAACTCTCTCAAAGAAGAAAGAGCATAGAATGGCCCCGAACCCGAAATTCCTCTGCGTCCGCAATCGACAATCTGTCAACTGTCTCTTCATACACTAACAATGTGGTTCTCCAATCAAATATTTGTGCATTTAAGCACTGGACTGCATAGTTCATCTGTGCCCGGGACACCTGATGTAGAGCCGCAGAACCAGTAATTCACCCAATAAGCAACACTATTGCCTGTAGCGATAATTCAGTAATCTTGCTTATGGACACCTATGAGCTCGAGCGGTCTGTTTCAGCCGCACAGTAAAGACCTATCAATTCTGCTATGTTATGTGCCCCCAAAGGAAAAGTCCGAAAGTTGATTGGTTCCTCGATCGTGGGCACCAGTGACTTCCCCTCTAACATGAATTCCTCTACATCCGGATGCCAATAGTCAACCAAGGCATTCAACAGCCTAGGTTGTGCCCGCATAAAAGGACATAAGAAAAACTTGAGCAACCCACATTGCATCAAGGCAGCCATAGCATTGGGGTCTTCTCCGACCAATTCACTAACCTCCTCATGCTCTCTTTCTCTCTAGTGAACATACATCCTGCAAAACACCAAGGTTCAGAAGGGTTAACCCTTGTTTTTTAAGCCTTTTTCATTCAATAAAGGGGTCCACGTGGGTTGTAATAGTGACAGTCGCATGTACACGTGTGTAGAGTTTACTCTGCCCGAATGTACACGTGGCTTGTCCTGAGACAACTCGCGTGGACCTAGGGATAACCTTTTGAAGGTCGAGGCCGCCCCAAAAAATGAAACCTAAAGAAAAAATAAAGACTTAAAATGCAAGATAAGAGAGTTTGTACTTGGTCCAGACAGATGGCCGTTTCGCCCACTGTAGCTCCTGGAATCACTGCTTTTATCAAAGGGGGTTTTTTGGCTCCAAAGTTAATTTCCAAACCAACAATGGTGATAATGAGCTGTCAGCTTCTATTTATAGACTTTTTCGCCTCTTTTTGTCACTTTTTTGGCCCCTCTTATCATGTTTTTTAAACCAAAAACCATTTAGAGTGATTCAGGAGTTGCATTGGGGAGTATGATCGAGTATCGGGACATTTTTTTGGAGTTTTGGGTAATTTTTGATGGTCCGTGAATTTTTTTTCCAAGAATCAACTTGAGCACATAGGCTAGGTTTCTACCCTGACTTTTGTATCTCGTTGTCTTTTTCCATTTTCCATAGGATCAATCCCATCAGGTTGCGACACATAACCATCTTTGCTGCTTTAGAAGTGTTGCAAGTTGGTGGTAGAGCTTACCGGAACATGGATGCCCTAGGTAGATCTTGGTTGCATTATGGTGTCCATGCTGTCTCTATTCGCTATAGGCTCGAGAGTCCTTGTTATTTTTCTTGATTACGAGTTTGAGCCTCATTTGCATTATTCTTTTTCACTCTTGACCTCACCCTCGGGACTTCCAAAAGACATAATGGGTTTTCTTTTAAGCCCTTTTCAGACCCTCTAAACATGAAAATATTGTCGAGCGATCTTGTGGCCTTTCACACTCGTTAAACTAAAATTTGAAGTCATGTCTGTTCGGCGGTAGTTTACCCCTTTTTCAGTCCGGACGGTCAACTTTACGAACAAAGGTATGCTCTATGGAACTTCAGTTCTCTAGAAGAGTACTCTCAGGTATCATTTTAACCCTTTTTTGGGCCCTAGGGACTAAATTTATGAAAAAGGAACCCCCATGGAGTCCATAGTTAAGCTCTTTTCAAACTCCCTAAAATTGAAAAGATCATCGAGTGACCTTATTCTTTCACACTCGTTAAAATGGTTCAGAAGAACATTCTTGATAGAGTCCATAGTTAATATTTTTTCAGACTCCCTAAAAATGAAAAAATGGCCGAGTGATCTTGTCTTTATCACACTCATTAAAATGGTTTTGAATAGACGTCTTGTCAGTGCTAGTTTACCCCTTTTTCGAACCGACTAGACTACCTTCGAAAAAGGTACCCCAATGGAGTCTCCTTTTACATCTTCTCAGACTCTCTAAATATGAAAAACGTCGAGCTTGCCTTCTCTGGGCTCGTTAAACTTACATCGAAGGACGTTACCATTGTGTGTTTTGTTAACCGCGTTTGCATACCTGCGTCTTTGGTCTAAATGTCAGCTCCATGTTGCTCCCAACTGAACCATCTGAAGCATACCTTATATGCAAGCCTTGTAGCACTTTGCCTTTGTGTCCTGACACCTTTGGCCCTTGGCAGATTTTTCCCGAGTATCATTATTCTAAACATTAGTCTTGTCCTTGCGCCTTGAACTTGTATGTTTGTAACATTTGTTCCTCCATTGTAATGTAACATTCCTTTATTCTTTTTTCCAAGATCATTGAAAAAGACAAAAAAAATCAAATATACCCCAAAAAGAGGAAGGGAAAAGTATTTTTTTTGTTGGCAGCACAATAAGTCGCCCTTGGATAAAGCACATCTGTCCATTTGTTCATCAAACTATGGGATGTAATATGACCTTAGGAAGATTTTCTCGCTACATAGAGCTGTGTCCTCCTCCGTTTGGTTATTCTTCCAAACATATGGAGAGTTTACATTGCCTCCTTCTTTGTAAACTTATGATTAATGCCATACTGCCTGAGTCTCATCATTCGTCGTGCTGTTGTCCAAGGGAAATTTCTACCAAGCCTGAGTCGACCCCTCTACAGTTTGTCTCTTGCCCACATACCCGGCCATCCTGAACGTCCAATCAAGTCTTTGTTCGAAATCAATGAAGCCTTCAGTCTGATCATCAAAATTCTCTAGTCCATGACCGACGAGCCATTGAAGACCTCTAGGTAGTGAATTCGTACACTCATATTACACTCCTACCCAAGTTTTGAAGATTTTGAAGTTGTTTCTCGAGCTCTGAAGACCTCATCTCCAGCCATCAGGCATTATCAGCTTCTAAGAAGGTGGATACTCTACATGTATATCTTTTTGATTTCGAGATGTAGCTCCGCTGTGTATTGTTCGCGGCTACACTTTATATAGTGATATAACATGGATCTACAGTGTATTTGATTGGTATCCATGAGTTTATTTTATCCTGAGCATGGGTATGCCCGCCTCGGTGAGACAATTGTTATTTTTTGCAGACGACACCTCCCTATTTCTGGTTCTTGGGCTCACTTGTTCGGCACATCAGTAAAGATTGGTAATGTATTTCGGACATCAGATGCTCTTCTGATCTCACACATTAGGGGGCATCTGTTATAACCCTAATTTTCACCATACATGCTTACCTGGCATCAGGCCATCTTAGATCCCTTTTTTTCCAAAGCACTGTTGAACAACTCTTCTTAAAAACCCTTTTTATAAAGGCCCACGTGCCCTACTCTATTACTACACGCGTGTACACGCTGTCTGACCCAAAACAACCTGTGTGTACCTACAAAAGCACGAAAAAAGGAAAGTTTCCGACGGAACACATAGCTTTGGGTGAGTTAAATGAATCTTCCGTCCATGCATGGCCGAGGGTTCGTCCAAATACCTAAGTTCTTCTAGCCTATAAAAGAAGGGTTAGGGATCCCATTTGAAAGAGAAAAATCATAGTAAAGAAACTATACCCGATTGTACATTCCCTTTGTTCCAACCCTTTAGCCATTCTCGTGCAAAGAGAAATACAAAGCAAAGAAGTTGGAGGACAGTTGAAGAGGAGCCCAGGACCAGGTTCATGGAGCAGCGACCGGCTTCATCATTGTAAGTTGATTTGTTGAAGTTAATAATAAAGAGATACTTTTCCCATCCCACCATATGAGGTTCGTGGAGCAGCGGCCGGCTTCATCATTGTAAGTTGATTTGTTGAAGTTAATAATAAATAGATACTTTTCCCATCCCACCATATGAGGTTCTTATGATTTTTTGTATACTTGTTTATTGAATCTCTAACCCATTAATCTATATATCGAATGCATGCGGAGTTTGTTGTTTGTTTTGTGTGAATGCAGGTCAGCCTTGGGAGGAGAGCTGCAATCAAAAAACGATCAAGCGTAAGGAAGGATCTACATCAAACGCCCGTAATAAGGTATGCTCACTTAACTATGTATTTTCTTAAGAATAATGGGGATTAGGTCTGGGACGACGGTAGAAAGTAGAGATCTTTAGGTCTTTTCTACATGCATAT
>JASDQU010245255.1:89850-109655 GCA_032191745.1 Picea mariana | reverse complement strand
CGTCTTACATCTACATGACCAACAACCTCTATGATTACAAACTCTTGGCAATTAGCCATTCATCATCTAAATATTGATTCATTATATTTTACAGCATTACAACACACCTTATTTATAGGATTTACAGTAGGAAAAACCCTAAATAAGAGGTGAACAAATATGGTTACAGATCCACGTAGCTCATTGGCTACAAATCCCATGAATCTCGGGATTCTGTTACATTCGACTACCAAGTCGGATTACCTGTCGACTACCAGTCAACCTTCATTCGGTATTCAATCAGTTGCCACACATTGTTACACATTAAAATTACTCACTTCGATAATGTCACATTATCATTATCACAAGTGTCGCAAGTGTCGTAAATGTCGCATTCTCGTTCTGCATATGTCGCATTGTGAACGACACCATGGAAACACTTGATACATCCTATAAGACATGTTGGAAGGGTAAAACACATCATTTGACAATATGAATTTATTTTTTCCTTGAGAAATGGTCATCTTAACGAACTTTTGGAAGATTAGCGCTCCCCTGCTCACATGTAGGGAGCACTAGCACTCCTTGTCCATCTAGCAGGGAGCATTGCAGCGCTCTGTTACCAGTTTTGAGGGAGCGTCAATTTTTTGAGAGAATCATGGGAAGAAATTCCCCTTATCTCTAAGGACAGCTAGATATGATCCGAGTTGGTTTGGCTCGAATCTAAGATTTAGGTTGCATCTAAGGGAGATGCCACAACTGATGGAGTCATATCCTCAACTTATTCCAAAGATAACTAAGGTGGTTGAGCCTCTCAAAGCCTATAAAAGGAGGCATTATCATGGTAAAAAGGAGGATAACATCAACAAAAAGTATTGTCATTATGATCATGGATCTTTCGAGCAAGAAGTTATACAAGGACGGCTTGGAGAGGTTTTTGCAACTGCATCTACAGATTGTAAGTGCCTTGTAATGTTCTCATTAATATATGCTTGGCCTATTTCCTTCAAGTTTGTGTATGGTTACATATACTTCGCTTTTGTTGATAAATTTAGTGTAAACTAATCTTGGTAGAATAGGAAGTATGCATTGCCTTTGTTGTCTATTGGATTACAAATCTCATTACGGAACTTGAAGATCAAGTTCATCCTGGACTAAGAGAGGACAAGCTTCAGAAAAATGTACATTATACTTTCTTCCTCTTTTCCCTTTGACTATTTTAACTACATTTAAAGGAATGTTCATGTCCAATGTTAGCATATTTCTATCTTGGTAATAGGGGTCTAGGATCCAAGAGGATATGCACCTGTCCGTGGGGGAATATTTCTACAACAGAATTTGGCGACTCCACCAGGGATTGAAGAATTCAGTTTTGGTTTCTTTTCTTGGATTTTTCTTAGATTTTTTCTCATCTTCATATCTTGTTTGTTGCATTTTCTCTTATATACATCTATTGTTAGTACTGAAGTTGTCTCACAGATACTGTTGATCACACTTCCTGAAATTTCCATTTTTGGGTTGATCCCTTTCTTTCTCAAAAACTCACGCCCTCTCCCTTTACACTCAGAGAGCCAATTTCCTTATCGGATCTCCCCTATAGTGCTTTAGGGAGCATTGTAGCGCTTTGGTGCTGATATAACCAGAGCATTGATTTTTCTTTATTTTGAAAAATTGTTGACTACCTTTGTACTGGGTGTAATTATTTGGGTATTTCCTTTTAACTCAGGACTTGTTTTGTCAATTTAGGTCTTCTGTCAGACAGACAACTTGCTTATTTTAATATTTTTGATCTTTGATTGGATTTTATTGTATTTCCTTGTTACGAAATCGCCCTTTTTCTTTAGATTTTGGGTTCATTTCGATACCTTTTCTTTCATCTGATCGATTGAATATTGTTACAAGGAATCTCAGGGATATCTTTACTATTTTAATTGGTCTCTGATCTTCATATATTTCCTAAATTTTCTTAAGTGTGTTTTGGTTTTTTTGGTGTTCTTTTTGGACATTTTAGTTTGTTTTTTGCCTCTTATTAACAATTGTGAGAGTTCCTTTTGTTTGTGTGATTCTTGCTTCCCAATGTCTAAAAGATGCAATAGTGAAATATTTTTATTATTGGCATAAGAAACATTAAACCAAACCAATTCACATTCATAATCAAATGAAAGGATACTTTTTATGATTGGTTTTTGGATACTGGAAACAATTTCTTTATGATTCAGCACTGAAATGAATTCTTGCTGAAAATAAATTCCATGAAATTTTTGCATCCTTATGTTTGATAGTTAAATAAAGAAAAATCTTCTCCTTCCTGTAAATAGAAGTTCATCGAAAGAAAAATTTGTTTATCATTATTTTACTTCTTTGGGATTTGAGTCATAACATCATTAGTTTCACTCTCATTCACCTTTGTGTAAGAAACAACCACTAAAATCAATGCTAATTAAAAATCAATGTAGAAACTTTTTCTTTTTAGATTCTTCCACCAACATTAGACTAGGATTAGTTCTTTGGATTAGGCTGTGAGTATAACTCTCCAAATCATTCAAAACAAACTCAACATCTTTCTATAGGGAGAGTAAATCCAATTTTCATATAAGCATAGCTGGGATCCCCCTCTCACATAGGGGTTATGCTTGAGGTCACGTTCGGGAGAGCAAAGAAGATTATCCCTCAGAGGCTTAACCAATCATAGTAGTAAGATCATATTTTGGGGGTTCTTATTGAGGTCCAACTTTCTTCATTTGGTCTCAGTGCTTCATGAATTCTGAATCTGTTCGGGGTCCTCTGGAGTTCTATTGGTCCACTTATCCTCATTTCTCTTGAAGGATTTCGAACTTGTTAACCTGCCCATACGTTCGGAATGGATTGTTTATCGTACCCACCCAGAGGATGACTATGAGTTGGTTTCCTTAGAATCCATAATATTTAGGGTCCTCACACAAGGTGAAGGGGAAGGGAAGTCTTCGTTGTACCTGGAACAAATGTTGGTCAAACTAACTCAGGATCCTTAGACGGTAAATCCAAGATTATTATGTGGAAGCTTGCACAAAGGCATAAATTTGTTAAGTAGGTTGTCGACGTAAATGATCCACCTGCTCATATCCTAGGCCCTTCTCAATTTGATCACGTGATGTTGGATTTCATCACCAACTAGTACGGTCATTGACATAAGGTTTTGTTTTCTTATTGGTTCTTCTATATTTTTAGCGGGTTTTGTTTGTTTACTTAATATTTTTTCAATATTGAGACTATAGACGATAAAGGTCTTCGCATATCATGTAGGATGCAATGGTTTCCTCCGAAAGGCTATGAACCCTTACCTCCTAATTCACCTGGAGATTTTTACTGTGAAGAGGTAGAAAATCGCTTGGATGCTGGGAGCGCTGCTACTCCTTTGCTAGAGAATCCCAAAAGTGCCTTGGTTACGGTTGAGGATCCCATTCCTCATACTACCCATGTGTCAGAAGTTCCTATCAATCCACTCCTTATTCGATTGGACTTGTTCGGTAACGTTATAGAAGAAGACTGTCCTCATGTGCCATTGAGGCCATACACTGAGACACAAATGGAAGACACACAACATGATTATGTTGATTACATGACTCATGTTCAGTTTGTTGGCATGGTAAATCCACAACAGACACCTATTCATTCCATATGGAGAACTCTATCAAGACGTGATATTTACGAACATTTAAACTTTAGCTGACCACCTCTTGACCCTCTTACCTCTGTTGGTGCCAAGGAAGGACCGTTCGGTCAGACTATTGATCGTCCCATCGAACAAGTAGTCAATCTTGTTGCCTCGTCAGTACAAATCCAAAGTAACATTGGAGTCATAATGCCTAGTCATACACAAGATACGTTTACCATTACTCCCACCACACCAAAGTTTCAAACTATAGTTCCTCATGTTCCATTTAATTTTTTTGGAACACCTATACATCACAAAATGTATAACCCTTCCATACACACACAATCAACTATGGGAAAAATCCTGACTCAAGGGAAACGATCGTCTAGTGGGCCTATCCCTCATGGGGGAAAGCCACCCTTGCACATACCCACTGGGGGGAAACCCCCTTTTATTAGTCAAACCCCAGTTGTCAATCAAGGTATGGTAGGGGGACAACCCCCTTTTACTGGAAACCCTTCACAATCCTGGGGAGAACCCCAAGGAGGTACATTTCACCAACCTTATCAAGGATGGCCATCATACCCTAACCCACAAGGAGGATTACCAAACCTCARTCCTTCTGGATTATATTTTGGACAACCTTATCCTGGTGTCCCAAATCCCACCTGGGGTCCTCAAGGAAAACAATCTTATCCTCCCCAAGGGTCAATTGTATACCCTCGAAAAGGAAAAACTGCTTACCCCCCTCAAGGGAAAACTATTTATCCCACACAACCTAATAAAATGACCTATCATCCCCAGAACCAACCGGGTTTCCCTCCTTTCATGAACGTTCCTCAACAACAATCCAATCCTACCTATACCGGCCAAAAAAAGTTGTATATGAGAGGGCCTAATGGATACAATTATCCACCTCGACCATTTTATGGACCTATTAGTGTCCCCATGTCACACTAGCATCACCCTTAGGCTAACTGACAAATACCATTCCTAGCCACGCTAGATCTACCAGACTTATCTTGGTTGACAAATGATCCCATACTACATTTTCCTTTCTGGCTGGTAATTCCTGCTAAATTACCTTCTGACATCCCCAAATTTGATGGTAAACCTGACGAAGACTCAAACAACCATGTTATGACATTTCATCTATGGTGTTCATCAAACTCACTGATGGATGATTCTATCCAGTTGGGTCTTTTCCAACGCACACTCACGGGTTTAGTAGCCAAATGGTACATTGAACTCCAACATGTTACCTTTCAATATTTTAACTCCCTAGCTATGGCTTTTCTCATGCATTTTTAGTTAGCCATTCTTTACGGGACTGGTACGGAACTCTTGACTTCACTTCGTCAAACGAACTTCGTACATATATCTGATCACATTCATGAGTGGAGATGACGACGAAGGTTGATCAAAATTATCATTTCTAACCCTTATTGGAAGAATGGTTTGTGAAATCTCTTTTACCCCCAATTTCTCGTGATGTCTCCATGGGTGGTATTTTCACTGAAGAAGAAGCAATTTCTCGCTCTTAGTACCTAGATTTGGTTTATTCCCAATCTATTAAGTTGTATGAGTTGATACCAAATTCTCCCTACACGTCCACTGATCCATCCAAACCATCTTCCACGGCTCATGCAGATGGAATTATCAGTGTCGTCAAAACCCAATCTTCATTACAGTCGATCGACTCAGCTAATTGCTCAGTTTTTGCACCTGTCACCGACTCAACTTCACTCTCCTCTACTTACCCTCCAAATCAAATCTCTGAGGTGAATGCAGTCCAATATTCCTCTTCAAAAAAATGTGGGGGAAAGAAGAAAAAAAAAAAATAAACCCAAAAAGAATAATAAAAATACTGAAAATCCAAAAACAAAAACTCAACCGCCTACTCCTGAAAAACAACCACAGTGAAAACCAAAATTTTTGTGTCTCATTTGTGGTGATGATCATTACACCTAAGACTGTCCTCATCGTGACTAATTTGCAAAAATTTTCAAATTGAATTCCCAACCTGTTGTGTTGACACAACCTTTTCCTCAGTAGCAGTTCATGGTTGCTCAAGCCCCTGCCCCTCGTCAAGTGCCCATATTTATATGTTTAATGGGATTGATTTAACCACTTGAACCACAACGTATGACACGTCAAATAAACCTGATAAATAGAAGGTCACTAACGGTACTACATCAGATCCATCTCATGCCACTGTTACTCCTCCATTTGGATCACTTGATACTAAGAAACCCACCTTCAACTCTATTTTACGCCCTCCCAAGAGCACTATTCAAAAATCGACTTTTAATCCTAGTTCATGTGTCACCTAGAACTACAACATTGTTGAAGATTTGGCTCAAGCATGGTGTGCTATGTCTTCTCTTGAAGTTCTACAACATTTTCCAAGTCAATGTAGAACACTCTTGGCCGCCATCGCCGTGATCGATCCCAAGTCGTCGAATAATATCACGTTTAACTTCGATAACTTCAAGTCACAAATCTCTCACCAGATTTCTTTTCAGATCGATGTTGTTGTTCATAACCAACACATTCATCGTACTATATTGGATGAGGGATTTTCTACTTGCATCATGTCATTAGCTTGTTGGAAAGGATTGAAATCACGTGTGCTTAATCAATCCCCTACAATGTTACGAGCATTCGATGGGCGAGGTTTTCTCCCTCACGGACTCTTGCAATCCTTAGTTGTTCAGTTGGGAGGCAAGACTATCTATGTTGATGTAGAGGTAGTTGATGATCCCCTTGATTACAACTTGTTGTTAGGAAGAATTTGGTGTTATGCCATGACTGTTGTCGCTTCATCGGTGTTTCTATGTGTACAATTCCCATATCAAGGTAAAATTGTCACTATCGACCAGTTAGATTACTGCACCCCCGACGCTCGCACTCATGCCACCAACATTATTCCTTTATTGGGAGGTACTAATATCACTTATGAAAGTATCAGTGTAGGTATTTTAAAAGACTCTTCCCTTATGGGTATTTTCCCTACACCACTTCCTCCCACCTCGCAACATATTTCCATGATCAATATGATTTCAACTATTGAATATCAATCTTACGGATCATTTGATCCTTGGGTTGTGCCTAGTCCTTTGGAATTCGATGCACTAGGTGAAACTATGCCACTTAGTCCCGCTAAGGCTTCATACAATGCCATCCAATCTGCATCTCTCTCATTGGATGACCAACATCTATTGGCATGCAACACTTACTCTTTGCCATGTTGGTTGGATTCCCTACCTTCTACTTTCGATTACATCCTACATATTTTTCCATCAGACGAATACATTATGGAAATTATTAGTATCAAACAAGTACCTTGGGATGACAACCATCATCGCTCATCTTTTCTCCCTAGCCTAGATGAGATTAAGAAATATATGCACTCTATATTTCCTGACAGTGTTTTCAATCCTCCACAATCTCCCATACTCACCCAGGACACTACTTCTAAGGGGAATTTAGGCAACATATATTGTATGATTTCTATCAACATCTTGATCAAAGATGGTATCGTGGAAAATGTTCATCTCGATGCCAATTGTTCACCTGAAGAAGTGGAAGATTATACCATTTTATTCAAAGAATTATGTGATGTATTCAATTGGAGTTACGAAGAAATTCCAGGGATTGATCCATCGATTGTTGTGCATGAGATAAAAACTTACCCAAGTGTTAAACCTATACGACAAAAACTTTGCCCAGTTCATCCTAAGAAAACCATGGCCATAAAGGCAGAAGTTTAAAAATTGTTGAAGTTTGTCTTTATTTACCCTGTCCACTTGACGGAATGGGTTTCTAAAATCGTTTCGGTCTCTAATAAACAAGGAAACTTTAGTGTCTATGTCGATTATAGGGATATCAATAAGTCTTGTCCAAAAGACGATTACCCAACACCCTTTATCGACCAAATCATCGATAATTGTGTTGGCAGTGTTATATTTTCCTTCATGGATGGTTTCTTAGGGTATAACCAGATCGATATTCTATTAGCTGATTAGCATAAGACAACCTTGATCTTCCCTTTGGGTACGTTTGCTTTTCGGAAGCTACCTTTTGGAATTAAAAACGTTGGTGCTACTTTCTAGCGGGCCATGTCGTATGCTTTCCACGATATCAAACATATTGTGGAACCTTACCTCGATGATTTACATGCTCATTTGTCTACTCTATGAGACCATATTGGTCATTTACAAGACATTTTTCTTCGATGTCAGTTTTACCATACCCGTTTGAACCCTCACAAATGAATCTTCATTGTCGAATTAGGTCAACTCCTAAGATTCATCGTCTCCAAAGATGAGATTAGGGTGGATCCCTTAAGAGTAAAATCTATTCTCGCTTTACCCCCTCCCAACAATATAACCCAAATTTTTCAAGGGAAAGCAAACTTTCTTCTCCATTTTATCTGTAATTACACTGAAATCACTAAAGGATTTATGATATTGTTGCAGAAAGACACTCCTTTCATCTGGGATGACACTACTCAATGCTCTTTTGATGCTCTTAAGCATGCATTGACACACACGCCTCTCTTGCACCCTCTGAATTATGCACAAGACTATATCCTTTATTTGTGGCTGCCTCTACTTCCACTATTGCTATGGTGTTAGTTCAAGACGAGCCTAACAGTGATGAACATGTGATCTACTATATGAGAAAGAGTCTATCTGGTCCCGAGCTCTGATATTCACACGTTGAAAAGTTGGCACTGGCAATCGTCATTGTCATCCAGAGATTTATCAACTACATCTTGTTATGCACTACCACGGTCATTGCGGAATCGAACCCCATGTACCATATCCTTACATGTCAAGTCCTTGGGGGAAATTATTCCAAATGGATCGTTATTATTCAATAATTTGATCTCGAGTTTGCCAAATCAAAAGCTAAAAAATAATTGGTTTTTGCGGAACTCAACTGCAATCTTCCCTATGATGATGAACATACTGAGCCCAGTGATTCTCTTCCTGATGAATCTTTGTTCCTCATTATCATGTCAGACCCTTGGTATGGATATATTCTTCTCTATCTCCAAACCTAGCATTTCCAACCCGATATTTCTCATGACGAACGTCATCGTATCCGCCACCATTCTAAACACTACCTTATCATTGACGACACTTTGTATCATCGTGGTATTGATACTGTCCTACAATGTTGTTTAACCCACGATGACGATGAAAATGTTTTGAATGATTTTCACCTTGGAGCTTATGGAGGTCATCTTTCTAGGATGGCTATAGCCCATAAAATATTACGTGTCGGTTATTTTTGGCCCTTCATCTTCAAAGATTGTATCGAGGCTATCAAACGATTCCCACCCTGTCAAGTTTTTTTAGAAAAAGGCACATACACACCCTTCTCCCCTGCATCCCATTGTATTTGTCAGTCCCTTCGCAAAATGGGGCATTGATTTTATGCAATATAAGCCTACCTCAGTTGGGGGGCATGGTTATATCATCATTGTTGTTGATTATTTCACTAAATGGGCCGAGGTCATTCCTACATTTCTTAACAATGGTCGTACTATAGCACTCTTTTTTTTAACCACATCATCACTCTCTTTGGTGTCTCATAAGCCATTGTCACTAATCACAGCTCACATTTTCAGAACCAGATGATGAGTGAGTTGCATGTCAAGTTGGTTTTTCACCATGAAAACTCATCCCCTTACTATCCTCGAGAAAACAAACAATTTTAAGATATCAACAAAGTCCTAAATACCATGCTCCAACACATGGTGGGGACAAACAAAAACTCTTGGCACTTGCAACTTTTCTCTGCACTTTAGGCCTACCACACTTCAATGAAACCTGCAACTGGATTCACTCCATTATAGTTGGTATATGGTGTAGAAGTTGTGCTACCAATCGAGTGTGAGATCCCTCCATTGAAACTCATCATGGAACTCCTTCCTCATACCTCTGTTGAAGAGGAACGATTCTTTTATTTAACCAAGTTGGACGAAACACGTTGCGATGTTTCTCTCATTAATGAGATGTATCAAAAATGAATGAAGAATAAATATGAGAAATTCATTCAACCTCGGGCTTTTGCAGAAGGAGACTTAGTCATTTTTTATGACCAAGATCACGATAAGTTGGGGACAGGGAAGTTAGAACCTCTATGGCATGGACCTTATATCATAAAACATGTATTACATAGAGGCACCTATGAGTTAGTTGACTACAATGGAATATCTCTCAGTGAGCCCCGAAATGGGCTTTACCTCAGGAAGTACTATGCATATAACATCTGACATGTGTGATTTGTACACTATTGTACTATATACTTTTGATTTGGTCTGTCTTTTCTCTTGCATGTACGAGTTTTGTCTTAGCTTCTTATACTTTGTCTTGTGGTTGCATGCACAGATGACATCTCTCTTTCCCATCTTTGTCAGGTTTGCGGATGGTGCTAGTTGACACACCCAGAACATTGCTTCTGCAACTTGGGTCATTTACCACTCTAGTGAGTTGGTGAGTTTGGGAGGAATTTTCCTAGGATCGGAAACCAATAACATGGCAGAATATCATGCCATCATCAGACTCTTAACTGAATCCTCCTCTCTAGGTATAACTCATTTGATTATTAACCTAGACTCTCAACTCGTGGTCTGTCATCTTAATCGAGATTGTGTCATTCGCAACCATGTCTTACTACGTCTCCACCTAAGATTTCACCGTCTCGAAAGATCGTTTGAATTTATACAATACATACATATACCAAGAGAACTCAATGCAATGTCAAATTCGTTAGATAATTACATATCGGATCGTTATCTTGCGCATAGATAAAAAAAATTGTAAAAAGACATGAATAACATGTACATTAAAGAATCACATAAGATAAATTGTAACATCAATAGGCACCACAAAACTCGGATATATGTGTGTGTGTGTGTGTGTGTGTGTGTGTGTGTGATAACAAAAGTTTGTTTTAAAAATACAACATCAAAAGGTACATAATAGGGAAAAAATATGGGCCCTCATGCCCATGATATCATCATGAAATACTACAAAATATGTTGAGGATCCTAGTCATCCTCATGTATCGCGTTGTGCTCCATGAAGCACACCATTGCACGAGCCACTCGTCGAAGCAAGTGATTCAAACTCTCAATAAATCCTACTATATGTCGCTACAAATGGAGAGGCACGTCTTGCCTCCTAAGAGGTGGGACACCCATGGTCAAACCTTGGAGTTTCCTCTTGACCTCTCGAAGTCCTCCCACTGCTACCTTCACATCCTCGCAACGTCCCAGTGCCGACATCTCTGTCGAATATGATGCGCCTCTGTCTGCGTGATGAAAAAAAGACATCTTTAGATCCCTCATTATACACATCAAAAACAATATAAAATATAAAAAAAAAAAAATAGATGACAAGGTTTAGTTTTTTACCCGACACATCCCACTAAATTCCCTAGGGGAGCACCAATTTTGCACTACCCCAAAAGTCCACTCCAGCATAAGGAAAATTCTCAATGACAACCATATGTCTCCTCTACCAAGCGAAGAAATCAGCTATAAATTTAAATGTACTTGAGGGCTTGTTCCCCAATCTCTGGGATAAATTGGTCCATCTCTCCATCCATGTCTCGGTCATAGGTCGTGCTATCAATGCAACCTGTGGTTGCATCTAGGGTACTTGCTCCAAAAAGAAAAAAACTAGGAAAGATCCATATCCAAACTGCTTCTGCCTACCTGTCCTACACTTTGAGATATGGTCCTTCACATTCCTAAGGAATCTTGCACTCCAGTTAAATAACCTGGGCTCTACACATTTTAAATCATATGACATCTGGGATTTCGAAGCTAGATGAGTGCTAGTACTACCCGCCAATTTGGTAATGAAGAATAGAATCAATCTCAGTGCCAAATCCCTCACATATTTGATCATGATTCTCCCACTTACTAATCGAGATCCTGGTATAAAGTGCTCAGAAACATATGCCTCGGTTGGCTGAGGATTTGTCTGATGTCCAAATAAAAGGATAGGAGCCCCTCTCCTCGAGAGGGACATCAAAAGGTACACATCGTCAAGCTCAGTATCAATCAAGTGTGGCCTAATGCGAAATGCATGTTCGACATCATCCCACAAACCAATCAGGTACTCAAGTAATAGTACCTCTTTCCTCATATTTAGGAGTTTAAAGTACTTGAGTAGACCAAAATTTCACAAAGCCTCTCTTGCTTGAGGTCTTTGTAAAGCATAAATGTCATCAAACTCGTGTTCGTGTTCCTTCCATTCAATCATGGCTATATGATCCGTGTAATCTGCAAATACAACCAATTAAACATATTTAGTCGACTTTGTATGGAAAAAAATTGTGTCTTTTTATCCCAAAATGCAAAAAAAAGTTTGGTTCTGCACCAGCGCTCCCTTAAGTCTTCCCACAGAGCACTAGCGCTCCCTTGGCATGTGCACCAGGGAACTAATATCTCGATCGATGCTCCCCTCATCCCTTTGAGGGAGCGTCGATCCAGTTTGATGCATAGGGCTTCCCAAGGAGCCCATAACACCCTAAATATGAGCTAAAACACAAAATTAAACCGTAAAAAATGATTGGAAAGGAAAGGTGACCAGCCTAGTCCAAATGGAATCAAAAATGGCTAATCGCAACTCCCATACTCACAGCTCAAAAATCGCCCTCCAAAGGTGAAAATTTCCAAAGCTAGAAGAATTTGGTAAACATCAATTGGTAAGAGAAATTCTTAACCTATTTTACTATTTGATAGGGTTGATTTTTTCTATTTCTCACTAATATAAAGTTTTTTTGGGTTTTTTAATCGTTTTGAGGAGTCACTAATGCTTTGGTCCCATAAATGTCTATATTTTAGGTTTTTAAGCAGTATCTTTTCGAAAACCTTGTGACACTGACGAGAATAATCTTTGTTCTTTCTTGCGCTTGAAAAAACATGAGAATGTAACCGAGTAGAATTTTATCACTTTTTCAGACTCGTAAAGGTTACATGAAAAAGGAACCCCCTGGAGTCTCCTTTAAACTCTTTTCAAACTCTCTAAACATGAAAATATTATCGAGTGATCTTGATTCCTTTCATGCTCGTTTAAAATGTATTGAAAGGGTGTCTCCTAAGTAGCAGTTTATCTCTTTTTTGGACTTCGAAGACTAAAATTACGAAAAATGACAACCTTGGAATCACCTTTAAGTTCTTTTCAAACTCTCTAAACATGAAAAACCACCGATTTTTCCTTCTTTGGACTCTCTAAAATCACACATTGAAGGGCCCACATGGGACCGAACCCTTACTTATTCCAGTTCATTAAACAAAGGAAGGACTTACTGAAGGTGAGTTATATCGAGCATGTGTTATCCTCCTCTAGCTCGTAAAAACTAAAAGAGGTACTCGTCTATCTGGATGGGGGAAAAATTGAAGGAAGTAAGTCAAGTTATCTTTTAGAATCATCACAAGTCACTCTTGCAGTCGCCCTTGAACACGACACTCGTTTCTACCTGCATTTTGAACACTTGGATAATCTTCTAAACCTCTGCACTAAACCAATCATGTGAGTCTTTCCACTCCTTTGGGTCACCCAAAGAATGTCACAGCATCCACTGCATTATTTTTTGGTCCACGTTATGTTTATGCTACCAAGTCATGTTGTGCCCCAGTGTTCAAGGGAAGTATCCACCTCGAGAGTAAACCATCACAAATTTCTATTTTTCAATACCCATGTCAGTCCATACTCGTTTGATTCACCATCTTACATATTTATGATAGTTTAGTGTTGATGATGGGGGATACATCAAGGCCCTCCTTTGACGAGTCTTTTCCTTTCACCCTCCTTTGACGAGTCTTTTCCTGTCAACTTCAACACATCATCCAGGAATTAGACTTAGAAACCAATTAGTACCTTAGGACCTGCATGCCTGAATGGCAGGCCTCCTCACCTCTGAAAGTAGGTTTACATCATTGACCTATGATTGTATGATTCCATGAATGTTCAACTTCAACTCATTTATTCACATTTGTTGGATTTTACTAGAGTACCGTGGGAATCATTGACATCATTGGTGATTTACCTCGCACTTGTTAACAGTTTACCTCAATGATTGGTAATTAAGTGGTTTATACCATGTTCAACATCAAAACATCTATTCACATGGCTAGATTTGTACCACATCAGGATTGGGACAAAGACCCTGGGTTGAGTATTCACTTTGTTATCTACTTTCCCCAGGCTGGGAAGGAGATCTTTTGAGCATGTTGATATATTGTCATATAGATCCACATTGTATTAGTCTGTGGTTATGTTTTATCATCTCGTAGATCCATTGTGTGTTTCTCGGGGCTATGATTAGTTCATGTCATGGAGGTATAGATCCACATTGTATCCTTGGTGGCTATACCCTTATTTAGTATCATCATGGATCCATGGTATATTTATTTGCAGCCATAACTTAAGTTCTTTGTTACTCAAGCATAGGTATGTCTGCCTTGAGTTTGAAACACATGATAATATTTGTTTGATGGTTGTTTACAAATTCTACCAGGTTCTTTGACTCCATACCCTTGCTTCGAAAATATACAAAGCACTTCAGTCATCATCTTTCGTCTTATAACTTCACACTTTGGGGGGGCAATCTGTTACACGCCAAAATTACTCACTTTGATAATGTCACATTATCATTATCGCAAGTGTCACAAGTGTCTCACTTTTGTCGCAAGTGTTGTAAATGTCACAAGTGTCTCATTTTGTATATGTTGCATTGTGAATGACACCATGGAACGTAACACACCCTGCCACCCAAAGGATGGGGTACGCTACCTTCAAGCCCACCCTTGGACATCTTTCTCTTACCAATACCTTTTTAGTTAATAAGGATGCATAAAAGAAAATATCTAATGACATGCACAGTAATAAACAACAAGCATGCATATTCTAACGATTCAATTAAACGACAAATAAATACACAGCGGATTACATTCATATATAGATAAATATCACCATAACAGAGAGAACTTATCTTTATAAAATAAGACACCAACTGGTTGCAAACTAAGGGCATTCCACCCAACCGGAGACACTATTGTTCCAAATCTTAACAGCAATGTCACCCCCGAGCCAGGGCTATGAATCCACAAGAATGGTTCTAGAGTGTTACTTGGCTTCCCAAACCAGTCATCACTCAAGCTCTCAGAATAATTACCAACACTCATAGCAATCCAAGTACCCAACTCTTTTCTACCCAGATTGCACCAACCAAGAGAATGGACCTCCACCCTTCTCTTCCATGCAGTCCCTCAGGCTATCCTTGTTTTAATGTCCCCAAGGCCGAGCCTTGTTGTAAATCATATTTTTGAAATGAATTGTAATTATGTTTTTATAGGCTAGTGAGCCAAGTTAATATAATTTTGTAGGATTATGTGATTGTTAGGCCAGAGAGCCTAAGTGTTGAAGGCCAAGAGCCTGATTTTGTACATGTATCTATGCACATTATTAATAAAAATATAAACACCTCCGCATGCAGACCGACCACGATGAATGAATGATGGGGGACTAAGCTTCCACAGAGTGGGCAAGGGATTAGGGTCTGGAAGGTGCGAAGAGGGGCTAAGTGTTGAGCCTAGGGGCTTAAGTCCTTAGGAATAATATTTTAATATTATTCCAAAAAGACCATGTGAAATATATGTTTTATCCTAAGTTCTTTTTGGAAGGACAAGCAACTTTCAAATGGCAGGAACACATGCTGAAGAAACGCATGCAGTTTCATGGGTGACAAGTTTCAACCCAAGCACATGAAGATAAGACTGCTGAGTTGAGTCGTGATGGGGGCTCCTCCACCATTCAACCCTCGACTGCCTGGGCATGAACCCGTCCGACCTCTGGAATATCCCCATGCATCTTATGAACCGTACGTCCTGTCCGACCCCTGTAAGAGACCTCATGCCATTCTGAAACTGGGTGGGGGCGAAGTTTGTGTGTTGATTTCGGGGATAGCCTATGTTGATTTTTGGAAAATCTGATTCATCCTCTGTCTGAGCAGATCGAGCCTGTGTGTGGAGTCTTTGTCCCAAAGCCATAACTGTGAGACCATCCTGTCATTGTTGAGCCTATTTGGTAAGCCGTGTTTGTTTTTCCCATTGGCTGTTGCAGCCACGCAGTGTTGGACTGCGTGTGGCTTGTTGGCCAGTTTGTACAACACTCTCTCCAGGTGAGAGAGGTGATTGAAGTTGGAAGAACAGGTTGCTTGGCCTATGAGCAACTCTCCCCAGGTGAGAGAGTGTGCATAGGAAGGAGAGAACTCCTGGAAGGAACCCTATAGCTACCACAGAGCTCAGAGACTTCCAGTTTGGTTTGTTGTTGAAACCCAAGGAAAGGGAGGTTAGTAGCCGAAGGACTATCTAGGTGACAGAGAAGGTGTATACTCCTGGGCTGGAACAGGCATGTGGGGAAGGAGAGTCTGTGGGCAATGAGTATGAGTGGTTCCTGGGAGAAAATTCCTTCCTTGTGACTGTGTGTCTTCTCTGTAACCTCAGCCTAGCCTAGGATTCCTTGCCTTGGGGGTGGAGTTTAGTCCTAGCTCGGGGGTGACCCACTGTTGAGCTTGATGAGCAATGTGGTATAAGGCTGGGAGGTTCATGGAAGGCCTGCACCTGGTTGGTGGAATTACCACCGTTTCAAAGATAAGTACCAGATGATGTTTTAATTACTTTTCTGCATGTCTGTGTATTTATATTCATCATGTATTCTGTTGTGCATACGAATTAATGTTAAAGACATTGATTATTTATAATAGTAGTAATTCTTATGGTTACTCTGAGTTTAAATGTGTTTCATTTGCTTAAATGCATGTATTATATATAGAATTAAGTATGATATTGTTATTTTGCATAGTAATGTTGGCCCGACCATAGGGTTGATGGTCGAGAACATTACAGTCTGGTATCAGAGCCAAGGTTTTGACGTTGAGCCTAGATGGGCCAGTTGAGTGGTATTTGGACCGAGGATTTGAAGAGAAATTGTGTCTGGAGGACCAATTTCAGACCTTTGAATGCTCCTAAGTGTCAAGGAGTTACTTGACCATGTTACCAAGCTCAGGAGGTGTAGCGGTGTTATGAAACCGCAATCGGGGTGGCATCTGGCCACAGGGAGAGAGGACTCCACACCAGAAGTGTTGGAGACTTAGGATCTGTTCGGGAGGGAAGGAGAACCCTCATGACTATCAGACCTGGAAAACGTGCACAGAGTTTAAAAACCCTTTGGAGTTGCACAGGAACGTGGAAATCGCGATACGTGAAATTCCGAAACGATCTACATCGTAGATCGTAAGTGACTGTCAGATGAAGTGGAAGAATAGACCGTAATTTCAGAATTTTGGCAAACGGAAGTTCGAGATGTGGGGATGCACAAAATCTCGATGCCAAAATCCCAAAACGCCGAAAATATCTGTGTCGTAGATCAAAGAGAATTCTAACCGTTGGATTGCCTTGGAATGGACGTGGACACATGGGTCTGCACCACGTGCCAGTGAGTCGAGAAGACAAGTGAGAATGGCGGGGCCCGTTGATGTCACTGAAGGGGACTTGAACCTTCTTGAATGTGCCATGTGCCACCATGATTAAGGACGACAGCTATACTGTGGGCCCGGAGAGTAAAGTAAATCAGAATTTCAGAGTTCAAGAGTTGGAGTGACAAGGGGTTGAGAGTCTCATGGACCAAGACCCCGAAGCCAGAAGTCTCGAAAGCGAGTGTGAAAGCCTCATGGACATAAACCCTAAAACCTGAAGTCCCAAAATTTACAGAGCCGTCAGAGCTCAGAAAACTTTGTGAAGTCAAAACATTTTCTCACTCACGTTGATTTATGAATATTGTGATTTTGTTAAAGAATAAGGCCTAACAAACTCCGATTGACTGCACGTTGTGTGTGCAGAGTTCAACGGGTGTCAGGACAGCCGAGTATACCAATGGAACATGTATAGATTGCCTCTAAAACAGAGGATGAAAGCGTAGGAAGGGATGTCAACTTGGGAATCGAAGGATCAAACTCTAATGGGCATGGAAAAGAGATGGATAAGGAAGGACATATGATGAAACTCATCCAAAGATTGCAGAAAGATGCCCAAGCTCACCGAGCTGATAGCCGAAAGCTCATGAGGGTCAGGGATCAGTAGGGTGAATTCAACTTAAAGATGTTGAAGAGCCTGGAATGGATAAAAAGGAAATTGGAGAAGGGGAGTGGCTCAAGTAATACAGAGAGTCGCAGAACCCCTAAGAGGAAAAGAAGATCAAGAAGTGTCAGGACCCCTGAAAGGAGAAGAAGATCGAGGAGTGGTAGAAGACATCATCGTCACTACCCAAAGCATTCTGGTAAGGAAGCACACAGTAGTTCAAGCCCATCTCCTACCAGAAAGCACAGGAGATCTTGGATGGATGAATTGAAAGGGGGGATGAACAAGATTAAGCCTCCTACATTTGATGAAGAACATAAGAAGGAGGAAGATGCTGAAACATGGTTGCTTGGCATGAGGAAATATTTCTAACTATACAATTATTCCCCTCATGAAGAAGGAAGAATTGCAATGTATCAATTGAAAGGAAAATCATCAATGTGGTGGGATCAGTTTGTGCAGGTGCAACACATTAGGGAGAAAGATATCACTTGGAAGGATTTCAAGAGGTATTTCGAGAAGAAATACCTGACTAAAAGATATTATGATAGAAAGATGAAGCGGCGANTTCAAGAGGTATTTCGAGAAGAAATACCTGACTAAAAGATATTATGATAGAAAGATGAAGGAGTTCTTCGAACTCAATCTAGGCCGCATGACCATTGATGAATACGAACGAAGTTTCTTGGAACTACTGAAGTATGTTCCATTCATCAAAGATAAGGCTGTCAAGATTCAGAGGTATTTGAGTGGACTGCCACCTTCCATTGGTGACAAGATTTAGTATGATGATCCTAAGACTATGGAAGAAACAATAAGAAGGGTTAAATGCTTATATGAACAACAGAGAGAAAATCCTACCTTTTGGAAGGCTTGGGATGACCAGAGGAAGTTTAAGAAGGAACAGAGGCAGAAGGGAAACAAACCTCCCTTTTTCAAAAATTATCCTGAAGGACATCCATCGTTTAGAGAGCCAAGAATGGCTGAAGTGGGGAACAAAGGCAGACACAAACACCCATTCAGTGATGGGGCTGTAAAGGGAACCACAAGTATAGGGATTGTCCCCATAAAAATGGCAAAGCAAGAGCTGTCCATACTATTCAACAAGCTGAAACAGTGGAGAACATGGGCAGTAGAATGCCAAGGATCTATGTAGCCCTGGACAACAAACAAGCTGAATTTCAATCGCACATGATTGAAGTGGAAGGTATGATTGACAACCAACCATTTATTATTTTAATCCATTCAGGGGCTAGCCATAGTTATATAGATCCTAGGGTGGTGGAAAGTTTGCATTTATCAAGAAGCAAACATGAAAAGTCTTGGTTAGTGCAACTAGCTACAGGAACTAGGAGGAAGGTCACTGAGTTGATTAAATCATGTTCTGTAGACATGAATGGATTGAGCATGAAGGTTGAATTGAATGTTTTGCCTTTAGGTTCTTACGACTGCTTAATTGGGATGGACTAGTTGGACCAACACCATGCCCTTCTAGACTATCGTAACAAGAGGTTTGCATGCCTGGATGAGGAGCGAAATCAGAAAACAGTCCAATGAATTCCTAGAGCTGTGGTTGTTAGAGAAATCTCAGCCATGCAGCTGAAGAAGTGCTACAGAAAATTTTGTCAATTATTTGTAGCCTCTGTGGAGGAAGCATCCAAAGATGAAGTCTCAAAGATTGGAGACCATGAGGTAATCACAAAGTTCAAGGACGTATTTCAAGAGGTACCTCAACTACCTCGGAAGAGAGACATCGATTTTTCTATAAATTTGATGCCTGGATCAGCTCCAATTTCGAAAGCTCCTTATAGAATGAGTGCACCAGAGTTGAATGAGTTGCAATTGCAGCTTGAAGAGCTTCTGAAGAAGGGGTACATTCACCCCAGCATGTCACCTTGGGGTGCCCCGGTCCTATTCATGAAGAAGAAGGATGGGACGTTGAGGCTGTGTATTGATTTCCGACAGTTGAACAAGGTAACTGTCAAGAACAAGTATCCTCTGTCGAGGATCGATGATCTTCTCGAT